>JALLPE010004771.1:0-14817 GCA_036940025.1 Conticribra weissflogii
GAAAGCAATTGGAAAAGTGGGAACAACAAGAGGACAATGCCCAGCCCCACCCTATCAAGTTTACTCCTATCTTGTTTGCAACACTTTGTCTCTAAGCTCCAGCTTCTGGATTCAGTCAAAAAAGATGGCCTCCTTTCCAAGAAGGACCACTCACACAAAGTCATGCTCAAGAGAATTTTTGATTAATAGACTTGTGTCCATGGTTGATACATGGACACATACCACTAGTCAGTTCTATCAAAGATTTTTCTTCTCACGATTGTGAGCAACAATTTGAGTTCAATGCACTTGTTGGATTTTACCGAGACTCCTAGATCGCCCACAAAGAGTGTGTGACAAATATTGCTGCCTTGTTATGCACAAAGAATAAAGTATAAATACTCAGTTTGGATTAGCTTCTCCAAGGTCAAAGCAAGTTCAAAATAGAGTGAACATCTCAAACAAATACTCAACAAGGAACAAAGACATTAAAAGATTAATTGATTGCACCCAAAAAATAAAGTGCACTTTTATGCGATTGATTATAACTTTTCCACAATCCATGCAATCAATGTAGCTATCACACAACCCCATAATGATACCTTGTATTTTTGCCATGTACAATCATCATGGTGGGATAATGTCCTCCAAACTCTTTTACATCATCCTTGACTCATGAGGAATTCAGACAATGATAAGTTCATGTGCTCTACCACATTGATATCACCTCCTACCTAATGATACCAATTTATGTCTCATGTCAATTGCTGGTGCCACATGGGCCCCTGATCTGGTTGCATTATCTAATATTCAATTTCCTGAATTCAATCATAGGATGTAGCTCAATGGTTTACCCTGCACTCTTTGTTGATTTTTCCACCTTACATTACAATATCATTTTTTAAAACCAACTTTTTGGACAAATGTGGCTTCCATTTTGATTACAATCAGAACCTTATCAATTTGACAAAACACAAATTATCTCTCCACAATTTACTCCAAGTTTTTACTCTAATTCCAAGCACATTTGCTTGAATCACTCGAAATTTGCACAAGAATCAGATAGTCTAGGCAATTATTATGTTAAAGCTAATGCAACAAGCATCATTGATGTGAAATACAAACAAGTCAATATCAATAATGTTACTTTCAATGAAAACAGATCTTCTTAGATAGATGTCATTATCTCCATGCAGTTCTGGCCAAGCATACCAATCTGTTTGATGAGCTTCTTGGCATTAAGCCACATCAGAAAGTTCATATTGACCTCAACCATAGGACAAAAACAGTGCATCACAGGAATTTTCCTATCCCTTACTACATGCAAAACTCTGTAAAAAATCTTCACCACATGGTCAACCTTGGCATTTTTGAACCATGCAGAACCTCCGAATGGGTGTTGGGTGTGTCATACTTTGATCATACCCAAACAGGATAGCCCCATTTGAACCATCACATACTTTCAGTGTCTCAACAAAGAAATTATACAAAAAATGTCCACTAACAATTACCACTGATATCCACAAATGAATTTCTGGAAACAAATTATTTACCAAATTGAAGATGTAAGCGCATTATTAAAAATTTCAACTTGTTGATGACAAATGAGACATTTGGGTCATTGCACATCCTTTGGCAAAAACAAAATAAAATGCCTCCCCATGGGACTCAAATATGTGTGCCTGATTTTTCAAAAAAAAATTAAAAAGATATCTTACACAATATCGATGACAATGAGGTTTATCTATATGACATTGACACTTTCTCCCCAACTGGGAATACTACTTACTCCATTTTGACAAAAGTCTCTATTGCATGATAGGCTTGGCTGTTGGCTAACCATAGACAATTTCTCTAATGGATGGATGTGATGGAAAAAGCTTTTAAAAAAATGAAATCATTGCATACCCCAATCACAGCAAACCTTTTCTCACCTACAATGATGAGTCCAACTATCAAATGAGTGCTACATTATCCAAGACAATTGTACTGTTGCTCATTGGTCATGTAAGCTCAAACATACCATTGCATATTGCAAATACACAGTTGGGAATAAGGATCATCTTTCTGTTATGATAATTTGTACAGCATTTTCACTGACCACCTCAATATCACCACTGAAAAAACTATGCCTGACTGCATCATAAGCTGGCTCAATTACATTGAACAATGTCACCCTGTCATTCATTTTACTAGGTGTAAGGACAATGCCTTTGTCAATACCTTATCCCATCTTGATCATGTGGACAAGTCTCTTCTCTCCAAGGAGAAGCAAACTCTTTGTCAAAAGGAATGGATTTTACCACTGTTCCACTCCTTCCTTCACATTCCACCAATGGAATTGCAAAACAGTAATCTAACTGATTACAAATGGATGCTTGAAAAACAAAATAGTGCAAATGCACTTCTTCACTGTACTCAAAGATTTCCTGATTGACATTCAATAAAATCCTTATGATGAAGAGATCATTTGCTATGTCTCATCACATGATGACAGTGACAACCAATGGACAATTGCATTCACCATCTCCAAAAAAGCTGTACTTACACTGGTTCCATGACATGATTGGCCACACTTGCTCACAATGCATGTGGACAACTATCCAACTTTGTTTTTATCATCCAAATCTATGGACTCACAGTGAGAGATTTGCATGTGACCAATGTCAACATGTGAATACCTCTTGTCTTGACCATGGTTTCTTGCTGATAGGGACATTGCTGGAGCTGCCTGGGAGGAAGATTTGATTAATTTGATAGGCCCATTTCTTGCTCCAACTGCACTTGGCGAAGTTGAATTCTTATCACTCATTTGGATTGACACCACTACAAATCTGTTGGAGATTGTCTTGATCTTCACTAAAACTAGTGACCATATTGCTACAGAATTTGAGCACAATTGGTTAGGTTTTCTATCCTCAACCTCATCAAGTTATAGTGATTTGTGAAAACGGTGGCAAGTTTACTGGTTTTGCCTTGATTCATCTTCTGCAATATCAAAGATGTCACTGATACTACCAAAAACCAACAGACTAATGCCATTTATGAATGGATGCATAGACTGTTGCACTGTGTTTAATGAACTGTTGTTTTCTTTTCCTCCAGATACCTGCTGCAAAACTGCCACACTTGTTGACAAAGTCATGGCCACTGCCATGAATGCCTTGTGATGTACAGTTTCTACCACCTTACATGCCACTCCAGGTGGACTTGCTTTCTCATGGGACATGTTCCTTGATGTTCCTCATCTTGCAGAAATGATGCATTGTAACATGCAAATAAAAAAAACATCAACAACTATGACTATCAAATTTGTGTCAAACTTCTTGAGAATGACAATTCTATGAAAGACAAATTTAAAGCAAAGAAATTAGACTCTTTGTAATCCTTAGAGTCCACTCAAAACTCAAATGAAACCTTGGTAATGGCCTTTGACCTGGTATTTGTGAATGTATCAGTGTTTGCTGCATTTTGCCATACAGAGAGCCTACACCTCTGTAATCTTGTTTTCCTGTCCATTAACCTCTGCATGATTGTGGAGATGAAGAGTGTTATGTCTAGTTAGACCATTTCCAACCACAAACAAAAAACCACAGTCTAATGCTCTTTGGGAGCAAATATATCAGACTGTTGCAACTGTGTTTAAAATACTTTTTTCTTGTCCCATCACCTTATTCTTGCCACCAAGCGGCGTTACTTGTGGATGATGCCCTGACCACTTCCTTGCATGCCTTGCAGTCCAAGTTCTCAACTACATTGCAAGCCACACCTGGATGACTTGTGTTCTTTTGAGATATGTTTCTCAACATTCCTCTCATCGCAGATTGGCACACCTTTCTTGCACAAAGAGAGTAGTTGGTCAATGATGCATTGCTCCATGCCAACAGAAAGTGTATCAATTCTTACTATCAGATTGGTCAAAAGATTTGCAAATATGACAAAACACTCAAAGTCAAAATTAAGCCAAAGACTTTAGGTCCCTTTGAAATTATTTGGGTCCACTCTAATGTCACTGTGACAATAATTTTGAGACCTGGCATTTCTGAATATATTATTTTTTTCTGCACCTTATCATATCAGGAGTCCTCACTTTTGTAATCTTACTTGTAAGTCATGTTTCTTCCTTGTTGATTAAGGGGAGGGAGTGTGTTATGTGCCTCTCACAGGATTCCTGGGAATTCTCTTTAGTAGATTCCCATTTCTCCTTCTATTATTCTTTGTGACATCATGAGCACATGCCATGCACACACACGTTCATCATTCTCTTGCTTTGCCCTTGTGTGCATTGAACACCTTGTCTAGTTTTATACCCACCTTGTGATATTTCTAAAATATCATTTTTCAAAAACTGGGTATATCAGCGACACCCCAGGATGACATCAGCACACTTTCCACCATGGAAAAAGCCAACCTAGTCAAAATGCTTCTCCACCTCAATCACACAAACCACCAACTCTCTGATACAACAGGCACTGACCCTTCAAGAGAGACTTTGCCACACATTGGTACCTACCCCACAATGCTCCCTCCCAACCTCAAGGGGGATGCAGGAATGAAAGGCCATCCAGTTGCTACAGCAATGGGCAAATAATTTGCCAGCCAACCTCTTCTGTGGCTGCAAGAAGATGGCACTTGGGGGCGTCAAGCAGCCAAACAAGGGATTTACAGTTGAACCATCCTGATGACAGAAACTTCAACAATACACTGCAAACATCCAGAACTGGTGCAGATATCTCATAGTAACACCAAACAGGAAGGTGCCAAGGAACACAAATACACAACACCATGAGGGGAGACGACATATTTACAACAACAGAAACAACATCAATAACATAATTTATGGACCAAATGATCACAATACCATCATCTACCGTGTGGAAACATGGATAAGACTCCCATGCAACTACATCTACCAGACTTCACATTGACAGAGCAGCAAACATTATGATAGACTGAACAGAGAGGAGTAACCAAAGCAGCTCATGAAGACAGGTATTGTATACAAGGCATGTTCCCAAGTAAAAATGCAGATGACATATGATGAATTGTATACAAGAACATTAATTGACTACAACCTTGACTAACAAACAAATGAAATTCTGCAACATCATCAATGATCTCCAGGCAGATGTTCTTTGCTTAGTGGAGCACTGAATAAATTTCAGCCACTGTTCTATGAAAAGCAGAACTGGGCAATTGTTTTTTAGAGAGGCAGCACTACCATGGCTGGACACAACACACATGAAAATAACTCCTGGTTACAGGAAGGGGGACAATCATTAGAGAAAATCAACCAATTTGTTGCAAGATCAGAATCAGACAATGACCTGACTGGCCTTGGTAGGTGGGTATCCATTTTTATATAAAATAAAGGGAGGACACAGCACACATGTAATAACAGCATATAACCCCTGCTAAAACAGCAACATACTCTCAGATTTCTTCCTACCAACAACATTGTTGTTACTTCATTTGCAACCATCCTGATGTTACATGCCCTCAGAAATGCTTTCACAAGACCCTTCTTCACCAAATGAATTTGTGGCATGGTATGGGAGAACACCTTGTACCTTGTATGGATTCAAACCAACATGCTCATACAAAGACCTTAAGGCAAGATCTGACAGACAGATCAGGCCTAGCAATGTCCACACACATTAAAACCACTACAAGATGCAGAATAGGGACCATGATCTTTTGCAGGAGGAAACCCATTGACGCTTGTGTGGGGACCCCAGATCTGGATGTCAAAAATGCAATGTGCTCCCAGTCAGATATGAAGTAGACAATCATCATATAATCCTTCTGGACATAACCAACCAATCATTTATTGGCAGCAAGAACACATCCATCCAATGGCCACAATACCACAGACTAAGTATAGGTCACAAAAATTGGATTGCAAATATTATACTATCATCACAGATCTCCTGGTTCAATCCAGCTACCTTGAGCAGTTATACACCATTTATTCCTATGCAAGCACCATAATGGTCACCAATAGTCACACCAGGCTGAACTTGATTGACCATGTAGTCTTTGATTATATGCTTCATGGAGAAGCAACAATAAAATTCAACCTGATCCCATACTCAACAGAGGCTGCTATATGGAAATGACTCTGCCAAATATACCTATATCTTTTCTCTTGGTTCCAAGGGGGGCATCACAACCAGGGCAAACAGATATGCAGCACCTGGCATTGCAGGATAGAATAACACTTCCCACCACATTAGGGTATGTGACAAACAGTGAAAATATTACCAGATCCATGGACAAAATTCTGATCCCAATACCTCAAGCACAACTTACATCAAACATAGTCTAACAAAGCTCAACAAAGCATTACCAAATCTTTTTCTAAATTATGTGGTAACTTTGTCACTTCATAAACTTATGTGCCCAGTTACCAACCAAAGTCATCACCCACAATTCTATCAACAACTTCATTTCAATGAAGACCATTGATCAAAGATGATAATGTTAGCTCATTTTGTCAATCCAGTCATTTAACTCAATCCAGATGATATCATCACCAGGTGTGATAGGTTCTTGACCTTTTATGTATATTTGGCCATAAAGAAAACATAAAATGAAGCGATTGCCATAGAATTGAGAGACATCCTCAAGGACACAAAAAACCAATACTTAGATTGTATTTTCAAAGTGATGGAACAAAGAACAAAGGTCATTCTTATGGATAAAACATTTATATGTGCTAGATTTGTTGTTCATTATGAGAATCATAACCATAAAATATCTCAAATGGTGTTGTATTACTTATGATGGAATTTTATTGAGTACCTTGCTGAACAACCAAATTACTACCAAGATTCTTTCAAATATTGCTGTTGGTATACCCAATGCAACACAAGTATTTGCTAATGTTAGAAGCTTCCATCTCTACACAACCACTGACTGATTTCAAACACATATGAATATCAATCAAACACATATTCATATCAATCAAACTCATCTTGATACAAAAGGTCACATCATTTAGCTGACAGTGAAGGACAGATTGTACACATATCAATAAAATCTAATTATCAAGAGGAGACTTACCAAGTATTGATAAAACTAAAATGTTGCGCATGCTCACCTTTTGAAAGTGAAACCAAAGCTGTGTCTACTGGGCACCAAGTCAATATTGTCCATTAATTGTATTAAAAAGCTTTGATGCTTTTGTCACCATGTATAAGTTTTTTGTCTATCCACTAGATTTGGATTTTTTCTTACTTCAGCTGACAATTGTGTTGTACTTGTATTCATATGAAAATTCAAGAGGAAATGATAACATGACATCATTCACAATGCATAGATTCACCTATTTTGAGTTGGCAATGTGAATTTTGTCTTCTGTCTCGATTGATCCAATTTAATAAACTTGTGTAATAGATTATTTCCCCCTCAAATATTCAATAGGGAATGAAAGGTATAACTAGAGTCAAATATATGGATATTCTACTCATTATGTCATGCTTCACATGAAACTTGTTTGAGATTTTAATTACCATTTGCTGCGAAATAAAAACATAAAGATACTCAATATGGTGCTAAGGGCTTGCTCAGAAGTTTCTGAAATATAAGGATTGAAGAATATTGAAGAATATTGAAGAAGTGAAGAAACAATGTATTAAATTTGATTCTAATGTAATCTTAAATCAAATGCAAAATTATAATATGATTTGTCCACTAAATCTATCATAATCCTGGTGGATCTTAGGCCTCTTTTTCTGACAAATATTAGAATTGAATGTGATTTCATGACTTCATATAGTGTAGTCTGTTTGTGACATTAGAAATACAAAAATATCAGAAGAAATCATATTGTGGGACCTCAATAATGATTGTTTTTGGGATTTAGTTTTTTCTGCTGTCATTTTTGATGTTTAATAGGTTCCAAACCAGAAACCCTCTAGCCTTGTTGTGTGTTGAATCTTGATGAGTTCTCTTCAATGATTATTTCTTAAAAGAAAAGCTCCATTTCAAATATTGACTTCTTTTTCATGCAATGATATTAGATTTTCTCTCTTTTTTAGAGAATTTGATACTTATTGAAGGAAAAATCATTATAGGGATCAAGAGTATACATTCTGGTTCAAATTATTCAATTGTGTTTGGGGAAATTCAAAAATGGTTCTTTTTTATTTTTTGTGTTTGAAAAATGGATAATAAACCAATTCAGAATTTTGAAATCGAAGAAAATAAGATTTGAAATTGAAACTTTAAACAATCCAATCTGCTTCACAGTGATCTTTGAAATACTGCAACTAATCTATTCCAAGCTGTTACTTAAAGTTTGCCTCTTTGCAAAGATTCCTTTAAATCATACAAAGAGAAGGAGAATGTTTCTGGAAAACTATTTGAATATTTGACTTTGTCTTCTTCTTATATAATATCAACAACTAATTTTCCAACAGAGCAATAGTTCTAATAAGATGTGTTGAATTTTGTACACAAACAAAAATCATTCCTACATCAACAATAGATTTATTAATTGACATAATACAAGATTTCAAGAAAAACTATTTGTCAGCAATTGTGTCTTAATGATTTTAGGCATTGTCTCTTTACTGATGATGATTCATGATTTTTCAAATAGGTAAGTTTAAATTCACTCATTTGTCTATCATTATCTTACAACCAGTTCTTCTCCTGATTGACATTGTATCATTTGTTGTATGCCACATACTAAATAAAAATTGGATAAGTTCATCTTGATAAAAAAAGACACAAAGCCAAATCAGGAATAAGGGCTAAATAGGGAACAAATATGCATGACAAGTTGAGATGAATTTACAATTTGCAATACTTTTTGATGATCATCTTTGGTATCAGTAATGAAAGACAATATTTGTTTGTTTCACAATGGATGTATTGAATGGAGTTAACATTTGATTTCCTGCTTATGACTGTGCTAACCAATATTTCTATGTAAGCATTGTTAACATGATTATGCAATGGATTGTATTGTACAAACCGTGGAACTCACACAAAAAAACCTTTACATCCTGCATCTTTGCAAGCAAAAACATACAAGATTTTTATACATGGAAACTACTTCAATTGACCAAACCTGAAATAATGCAAAGTAAAAATCAATGAACAAGAAAATTTTCAATCTGTAGACCTGGTGACTTTGTGAGCACAAAACATACAAGATTTTTACATATTTAACCAACTTCAAATCAAACAAATTTGATTTGATATCAAAGTGATCTAAAATAATTTTGAGAAAGATATAATGTGTTAAGAGTTCTTAATATCAAACATGTTTGTGTCAGACACACTTGCCTGAATTGAGGATTGTAAAAAAGGAAAGAGTTGCCAGTACCCTGAACAAGTAACAAACTTGATTGGATTCAGTATCAAGGTTTAACAGAAAACAAATGATTTGTGTCATACAAGTATGATTCCATTAGATCTGTTTGTACTACTTCAGCCAATCATGTTAGGAAATACTATTCAATTTTTAAAGCAATTTTGATAAACTCTACTCAATGTCTGAAACAGATATTTGTTGCCACTATGTTGTGTCTATTTCATATGATGGTAAATTTCTCTAGTGAGATAGAATCCAGTTTGCATCTATACCAGGTTCAAGTTAAACACTGCTATATTAAATCATGATGAAAATCATGCTTGCAATACAAGATCATAACTAGGGCGTCACTCATGAACTATGAACTGTTATTGCATGACAGTTCTTCTAGTCAAAATTAAATTGGAGAAATGTGAAAATATCATAAATGTTTTGATATCTCAATTGAAATGTTCAAGGAAGAAAAATATAACATGAGTTACCTAGATGCAAATGAATAGAAACAGATTAACTATTGCCAAATTGGCATGTCACAGATCAAAACATCATGAGGATGGTGCCTGTCATTTATTGCTGAAATTGATCTTTTGCTTTTTGACATCATTGCAAATGGTTTATATGTGTTAATGCCTAAACCTATTCAAACACAACTTCTGATAAATCACATAGGGATTCACACCATTGATTTTACAATTTTCTATGAACACCTACAATATCATATATAATTTTCTATGTCAAAAGTTCAACAACCTGTAAAATCTATCAATATTTCAACCAATAACAAGAAAGGCATTAGCAGTATTGGAACCAAGAAGATGAATTAGTATCACCTTATAAGATTCCCTTTGAAAGCCTCAAGATGCTTGACCTGCAATTTTCATGTTACATCCTAGTAAAAAACTTAATCCCCAATTTTACCAATTAAGTCTACCTAATGATAAAAAGTAGATTTACAATTTTGGTAGCATCCCAATTATTTTAATCCTCAATGAAAAAGATAATATCTAATCATATCAAATTAGAGTATTACAGATATGATTGAAAATTATTCTTATTTCTGCTGGATATGTTTCATTACACTGAATGAAGCCTAACCTCAAACTCTAACACTAAACCTAAGTTTTCTTTCATCTGTGGGATACATTTTGCTGCACTGAATGGCATAGACAAGTCTGACCTTCTTTTCATAATCATAATACCAAAAATATGAGACATTACAAAAAGATTTATGTAACAGCAATAGTAAAAAATTTCATAACCCTTGGATTGGATAAATAAAGCAGATTTTCAATTATATAATAGTCCCACTTATTTAATCATAAATAAAAAAGATCATGTCTAATGATAGAATCATGCAATATTACAACTTTGATTGCAAAGTGATGTTATATCTGCTAGATGTGTTTCACTACACTAAATGACATAATCAAGTCTGACATTCTTTTCATAATCATAATATCAAAATAAAAACATTCAACAAAAAAGTGCATCAAATTTTGATGGGCCATGTCTTCTTATCTTTGTACCTCAGCCAAGAAGATTATATGTACAAATGTTCTATTCATTTGAAATAGATATAAATCACACATCAAAGAAATAAAAATTATATTATTACCAAAGTTTGTACCATTTAATGAGATCCTCTCAATCATTTGTTCTTTACTTATGTACATTCTCAAATCATGCCTTCTGAAATGATGATATATCCCCAAAAATAGATGTTCAAGGGATATATTCAGTTATGCAGTGCATGAAAAACATTTTCAGGCATCATCCTTCATGACAAACATACATATAAGAGAACACATAGGACACAACATTGAAGCAATTGTGTAAAATTTTGATCTCGGCATTGACATATCATTTGTATGGTTTTAAGATTAAAATGCAGTCTATTTTGAAACAGATTCAAAGTAGTCTGTTTTGTAACAGTGACAAAAGTCATGAAGAAATTAAAATCTTGTAACTGTCAATCCAAATAGGCCAAAAAACTTGAATTTTCTTATCTTTGCTTATTTACAATGCATATCATATTATACAACCTGACAAAATTGATACCTATTCATTACTTAGTAATCAAATTTAGATTGCAGATTGATGTCATGCCTGCTGGATGTGTTTCACTACACTGAATAACATTTTTCAAGTAATGTAGTGTATGAGAAACATTTTCAGGCATCATCCTTCATGGCAAACATACATATAAATGAACATGTAGGACAAGACATTGAACCAATAATGTTGCATATTGATCTCAGCATTGACATATCATTTATATTTTTTCAAATTAAAGTGTGGTCTATTTTGGAACAGATCTGAAGATTGCAAAGCATAGTAATAGCAAAAACTTCCACTCAATCAAATCTTTCAATGCAATGAATTTCTTGTAAACTGTCCTCATGCACACACACAAAAGAAGACAAACACATTTTACAGCTACATCCAGACCAGCGTGATATAATGTTTAAAGTGATAAAACAATATTATTGTTCTTGAAACCATCATGTTTCTGTGAAGATAATTTGTCAAAGAATGTTTGGGGATGTTAAAAAATGTGTAAATGTAGTTGGATCTTGGTCATTTAGATCTCTACAAAGTGCGAAAATGATGCAAATAAAACATTGAATGTATTGGTGATGTTTCATTTTCGATGTGGTTTTGTTCAAGGCGTAGCGCAATAATATCCTTGTCACTTGCAGTTTCGCAGATTCGCTGAATCTGCTTACAACAGAGTTCTCTCATATTATGGGCACAATTCGGAGAGGGAGAGCTCGTGGCTCGTGTTTGGAGGCCCATCTCTTCGCGGGGCTTTCTCGATCTTTTTGCCTCCAGTTAGTTTCGTTCCGGGGCCGGGAAAAGAGTTCGCGTGTCTTTGTGTCCTTGTTGTTCCGAACAAACGCGTTGCTATTTTTCGGTTTTAACGTCTCATAAAATGTTTGCACATACATGTACTTTTGTGGAAATATCTTTCATCAAGGTAATGTCATTGAAAACGATGTCGTAGGACCACTTGAATGGCTTTTCAGGATCTCCTCGCTATAAAACAGCTGGACCTCTTGGATCTTTTCAAAACTCCTCTCTCAAGAGAATGTAATATAGTGTAGTTGTAATCGTAGTATTAGTAGGTGCAATACTGCTAGAGAGTATTGTACACACCGAGCCAAGTTAGTACTTAGCAGCACAAGAGAGCGACAGTGAAAGCGAAAAAAACAAAGCGAAAAACTGTGAGCAATCACATCATACCCTAGAGTGGATTTTTCATCACCAACTCTAAGTTGTCACAATTCACAACAGAAGAGAAAAATAATCAAAATGAAGCTCGCCATTCTCGCCGCCCTCTTTGGCTCTGCCGCCGCCTTCGCCCCTGCCCAAACCGGCAAGGCCTCCACCCAACTCCGTGCCTTCGAGGACGAGCTTGGCGCCCAACCCCCGCTCGGATTCTTCGACCCCTTCGGAATGCTCTCTGGTGACTGCACCCAAGAGCGCTTCGACCGTCTTCGTTACGTCGAGATCAAGCATGGACGTATCTGCATGCTTGCCTTCCTCGGACAAGTCGTGACCCGTGCCGGAATCCACCTCCCCGGATCTATCAACTACGCCGGAGACTCCTTCGATTCCTTCCCCAACGGTGTCGCCGCCCTTTTCGGACCCAACTCCATCCCCACTGCCGGACTTGTCCAAATCATCGCCTTCATTGGAGTCCTCGAGTGCGCCTTCATGCGTGATGTCCCCGGAACTGGAAACGAGTTCGTTGGAGACTTCCGCAACGGATACATTGATTTCGGCTGGGATGACTTCGATGAGGAGACCAAGCTCCAAAAGCGCGCCATCGAACTCAACAACGGCCGTGCCGCCATGATGGGAATTCTCGGACTTATGGTTCACGAGGAGATCATCCCTCTTGGATACGACCCCGATCTTCCCATCATTGGACACCTTCAATAAATGAATAGCATTCTGTTGTGTCTTAGACCACTGGAACGTTGAGAAGATGTATATAGTATCCTGCTCCTTCGGCAATAGCAGTTCTGCACATTATTATTTAAATTAAATGATCCAAGTTTTGAGCGGAATGAGAAATGAGTTCATTAAACAAATTTGAGCCGAGGAACCGGACTTTGTAATGATTTTCTGATATTTTGTAGTACTTTCTAACGAACATAATACCCATCATGTGGCATATTAGGTCCCAATCAATAGAATCACCACTGTACTGCTGTGGGTTAGGATTGTGGTGTTTGCCGCAGTAGATCCTGCCGTGCATTAACTAAATATCATGGTGTACAGGTTTAATTTAGGGTTTTGTGGAGGCAGTACACATGTCTAGAAATATTTTTGTGATAAAAGTGATGTGAAGTAGATCACAGATGATGCATACATAATTTGATTTCTACTTTATCTAGGAACAAGAGTAGAAGTTTCCAGATTACATGCATTGACAGAGCAAATTTCCATCCAGTTGTTTCATCTTTCATCTAATTCCATCAATTTTCTAGGGAATCTATCCAGATGGTCCAAGACAACATTGTTCATTGATGATACTTCATCAAATATCAAGAAAGAGCATGTTTTGGTTGTTTTTGTAGTATGAGAATTTAAATTTATTTTGGAGCATGAATAATTAAAGAATAGAATTGATTCATCAAATTTTTATGGAGTATGGCAGCAGGAGCCAATAGGGCTGATATAATACCTTGAACAAACAGGACCATTGCTGTCCAGGCATGTTCTTTTGTGCCAAAGGGGGCCTGAAATAATCATTTCTAAATCAAAAGGTAGGACAGAAATGGTCTTGATAATGTAATTCAGGGTACTCCAAGGAATCCAGACATAATTCACTCATAATCCAATATATTGGTTTGCATTAGGCATCAAGTTGAAAAACAGTTTACTTCACATGAATTAGTCTACATATAAAATGTCTTCTGTCAGAGTATTCAAAATTGTTTTTGCATTTGAACCCAACACTATATCATTGTATAGGTATGGAACTAATGGCTTGCAGGGTTCATTAGCAAAAAATATTTGAGAAATTGGAAGAGTTGATGACTGATCAAGTGAATTGTTTGTGAATAAAACAACAGCAAGGTTTGTACAAAGAATCAAAATCAATAAATATTGAACAAAATATATTCATTATGCTCAAAGAGATTTTGCAGGGTGGATCAACTTCCATACTTGAACAACCAAGTATAAGTCTCATGGAAATCATGAAAATGATATGATCTACCAGTTCATATAAAAATGCAAAAGGTACATTTCAACTCTAGTTGTATCTTTTTGCCAAAGAGGAAGATCTGTTGAGAGCAACATATAAAACAAATGCTTGTTTAATTTCCTACCAAGACAAGGAAAAAATTACAAAATATGCCATATTTGAGTGTGATCTACTGATTACAAAGAAATCACCCTTTGTTGGATCACATTCCCAAATTCTGGGGATATGATCATTTATCTTTTCTTGCTTCTTGCTTCTTGCTTCTTGCTTCTTGCTTCTTGCTTCTTGCTTCTTG
>JALLPE010004897.1:0-14183 GCA_036940025.1 Conticribra weissflogii
CAGGAAGTTGAGTAGTTAAAACATACTCAAACCCACTTTTTCTAGGATCTTGTGCTTTTGAATACAAATGCTAGTGTTGGATTATGCATCAAAAATTGTTTTATTCTCTTTCTGTATCTTGATTATGACTCCTACTGCCACAGCATACTCAGCACATAAAGTGATGTCTTTCTTTTTGATGTCTCTTTTGTTCAGTTGGTTATTGTAGGCCATTTTCCATTGAACATAGGATTCCCTTTCTAGGGAAAGTAGAAAAATTCTTTGTTATGACCATCTGTTAAATTTCCTCTCACATGCAGTAAATCATTTTTGTGATGTTGGAAGAGGGGTTTAGTATAGTTGGTACCAAGGGTGCAATGTTCAGCTTCTATGGGCTTGATACTTCAAGGGATCTGGGAGACAAATATACATTACTTTGGAGGAGCTTGGATTTTACTTAGGATGGAAACTCATAAAGGTTGACCAATCTTTACTTTTGTAAAGCAAAAAGTTTGATATCAAAGTGATGAAAGGAATTATTAGTCACAAAAAAGTAATCCAGGAGGATAAAAAGATCAAATCAATAATAGAGTTTGAATTCATAACAAATGGAGTCTTTTTACAAGCAGAGAGGATTCCCTTTCATTCCTTTGTATTTATAACATTATTATTACTGTAGGATTGATACATTCTAAGGGGTACACCAATCATCACTGAAGGTGTGTATTGTGATTGGTGGCTGGTTCAAGTGTATCTTAATCCCATAGGTGATAAAAGGGATAGTCACAGTGGATGTGGATATGAGTGATAAAGTCTGGTACATGCAGAAGGATTTTTCTATGTCCACTTATGGCGTCTTGGCAACATCCATGCACTGCAACAGGCCCATACATTGTGACATTAATGTATATTCTAGCTTCAGGATCAGAATGAGATTGGGTTGGGATTCTCCAAGCCTTCTTCAAGGCTCAATTATTTTCAACCAAGAACATTCTTGGACATTGTATGACATCATTCAGCTGAAAGGGAAAATTCCAGTAAGTGGCCATTTTAAATGTCAGAATAAAAGGGATACCCCTCAAACCACCTGTCTAGGCCATTTACAATTATCCATGTATTGTGATTTTGGTAATACAAACTTTTGGAATTACCATATCAATTTATCCCATACTAAATAATTTCCTTGGGAAGTTGATGCAGGGAGAGACTAGGGAAGATTTGCCTAGTTCTTGCATGTAACATAGGACTATCCAGTTTTTGTGGTAAAAAATTTTAAGGACAAGTCCAAATACAATACTTCTACATCAAAATTCTTGAGCAATCGTGAAACCATCATAATTCAACAAAGAGAATGTTCTAGCCAATGTCATTCAAAATATGTCAGTCCTGATGGGCTTTATTTAATCACCATCTGAATTGAATTCAATTCATTGAAGCATTATATTGTAATGTGCTTTCCAGGGAAAAAACCAGTGCAGTAATTTCAACATAGATATAATACTACTATGATATGTTATTTTTATTGAAGGATAGACATTACAAAAAAGGAAATGGAAATGGAGAATAAATAAACTCTGGATACTTTAGTTGGGTGGTTGACAATCCAACAAGGGCATACTTGAAGATTACATGTCAGGGTGCATGTAATTAACTACTTGAAACTGGGTGATACTATTAGCTGTAGCATCTTGACTAAGATTTCAGGTTTTTTGATGTACATGTACAAATTTAGAACACCTATGATATTACTGCTACATCTTGATCTTGGGAAGACTCTGCCATTTGCCATGGTATAACATTGATGGCTTTATTTTACTTCAAAAGTAAGTAAAGGGGAAAACTGCCAATACTTGCACATCAGTGTATCTATTTTGCAGTTTTTTGATATTACTTCTTGCTTCTAATTTGATTCCAATCAACAAAAATAATACAATCAAAACTTCGAAAAGGGATTTCATGTACATTGTCATTTTTGCTAGGAATGATATATTAATCATGAGTTTATCTTCACATGTCTAGAGAGAGCTTCTAGAGGTTGGGATGGTTGAAAAAATTGTCAGAAATTCACTCAAATTGAGTCATGGACACCAATTTCAAATATTGCATTATTTCCTTGACATTGAAATTTGATTTCATTCATGCACACTATCTTTTTTCATTCTTTCACATCATCATATTTGGCAAAAATTTGTTGATATTTGATAATCTTTTTGGTGTCAGGTTCAATCCCAGATTAAAGATTCCGTTCAATATGGTGAAGTTGTAATGCTATTGTGCATCTACATTAGAAATCATATCACTTTCTTGTGTAAAATTGAGTTATTCCATTGTAAAAAACAATATTGCAGTGCATTGATCTGATTTTGATGCATGATCATGTTTAATCTATACATCATGTTACAGCCTATTAGATATCTGTGACTGTGTTGCTGCAATGATTTGTTTTTATTGATCATGCAGTCAACTGACTTGTTGTCTTTACAATTTTGTTACTTTTGATGATCTCCCTATTGTACAACAGCTATGATACATTCACAATTACCTTGATGCTTCTTCATTTGTCTTGAGCAATATTTGCAATATCAAATCTAACATGATCAAAAACTCAGGTTAGTAAGCATGATGATGCAAAAATCACCAAAATTGATTATTGATCAAAGCCTTCTTTTCAAATGAGATTCCAGATATTATGAACCCAATTTTCAACTTTTGACCTATTTTTGTGAATTGAAAACAGGTTTTAAGCCAACCTAATGGCTCTCTGTGTGAACTCCAAGCCTATTGTCAAACACCCAGATAAGCAGGTGGCAGTCTGATTCAATCTAAAACAGAATGTATGTTAAGACGAGAAATATCGTTGCTGTGATTTTTGTGTGTCAAAAGTAACAATGACGAAGAGATTCTCCGAGGTTAGTCACTGTCGCTGTCTGTTGAGATAAGCGAAAGAGAACTATAATGAGAACCCAAATTCTCGAGTCGTACCATTTTTACTATATCTCTGGTACGTACCCTAAAATTCATGAATACGGAGAATGTCTTTTGACAGTCACATTCCCTTCGCGTTATATTGTTTCACTTGCATGACTTGTGTGGTGCTATAACCCCTGTTCGTGATTCGTGACCTATTCAACCTTGTTGTATTGTACACCTATCTTGATGATTTGCTCGGAACATTGTTTCTCTCATTCTCACATCGGCGGAGCAAAGATGGCCGCTAGGGCCATTGCATCGACAGCACGATACTACCTCTATCCTCATAGATGGTGCCCCCCCGATTTCTCCCACAGCAATAGACCAAGGAGGCGCTAACTGTCGCCATGGAGCAAAAGCCAGCAACCATGTCCAACCACGGCAACGTTCACCCCACTATCAACACCGCAATCATCGCATTGTACAACCTCGAAACACTCCTCGAAAACCTCTTTCGAAGACACCGCCGTCCCTTCCTGTTGGCCGTGTCACTTTTCCTCCTCCTGCTTAATGGACTCACTTTCAACTCGGAGGATTCCAACTTGCATTACTCACGAAGTCGTAACACTCGCGGCAGCTACAGCAGCAGCAGCGGCAGCGGCATTTTCAACGCGCTGAAGCCATCTGCATCGCCGATTCCTTTTCGTATGTGTCATCGAGCGACCAATTACAAAATTCCCGGAGGGATCTACGATCCGAACCTTCCGACGTATTCGCAGAGAATATTTATGACTCCTCTAGTTACGTGGACGGATTGGAGGGTCGGTCAAATTCGAAGGAGTAATTTGAATGCAAAAAGTGCTGTAAATAGGCATAATCAACGTCTACTGCAGCTGGACGAGAATGATGTCAGCCTCTCTCAAAATCACCAATTTTATGAAACGCATGAACAAGCTGAACAACTTGAAGAAGTTAATGTTAATATTATTACAAACCAAGAAGTATCACAAAACAACGAAAATTTCGACCACAATCTCAACTTCCAAAATAACATCAAAACACCCAGAAAGCTCCTCCTCCTCAACGGCAACGTCTTCTGGGGAAACACCGGCAACCGCGTCAATTCCCTCCTCCACGCCTATGCTTTCGCCCGCGACAACCAAATGGAAATAGGCATCACCAAACACTCCTGGGCCATGGATTTCCTCCAATCCATTGGCATCGAAGATCAATTCTACCCTAGTCGGGAATACGACCACGAATTATGGAGGGACATTCTCCATTCCGAGTTTGGATTGCAAATTATCAAGAATCACACGCAAATGGTCCACACGTACGAGGAGGTACATCACATGTCGGCGCACGACGCGTACTATTATCAGACTTTGCAAGAGGATTTGAAGAGGTTAAAGAAGGAGACGGGATGGGATTGGAATGACACCATGGAATTTCACAAGGAGTTTTTACGGAGACTGTTCGTGAGGCATGCTACCGGTGGGGGGTATATTCATTCGGGCTTTCGTTCGAGGGATGTTTGCGAGTTGGTTTATTTGCTGTTTGGTCGGCCGCCGGAGTTGCAGGATGGCGAGATGAGTAGCGGTGGTTACGATGGTGCCAGTCTCGGAGACAGCATGGATCATATCAAGTACACGGTGATTCACTCGAGATATATGGAAGGAAAAGCAGGATATCGAATGAGGAAATTGGCCAGGACGAGCAAGTGCGATAGATTGGGGGCAATTCACATGAGTCCCGAGTATGTTCGTTCTATCTTGGAGAACTTGGTATTGGATGGAAATGGGAATATAGCGCACATTGACGACCAGGAAGGAAACAACAGCGACAACAACAATGACGAGAACAAAATAACAAACGCAACAATATGCTACACCAACCAATAATCCTTTTCTCCGACGGACAAATCCCAGAGATAGTCGAACAAAATCTCCTCAACGACCCAATCATTGGACCAAACCTAATCATATTCACCAAAGAACTCCTCGATGGGGCGGACATCGCCTTAACTTACTTGGCTGATGTGTTTATAGGAAATCCTGCCAGTGTCACGAGTGGGTTCATTGCCCGATCGAGGATCGCCCTCGGGATGGGGGAGAACTATTTATGGAGGAAGAAAAGGAAGGAGGATTTCGGGGGTAGCTCGTGGTTTAATGTTTGCAGTGATGAGTGCATTTTCAAACCAAAGATTATGGAGGGGTTGATTTGAGTGGTTGTAAGAAAACAATTAAGTTCTGGAGAATTGGGGAATGCTAACTTTGATCAAGCGAGATCTGATGCGATAAAATGTCTTGCGTGACTCGTCCGTAACCGTGGAATGAAATCAGAGATTAGATCGATTCAACAACAATACAAGGTTGGATGATGAAAATACTATGGGTTTCTTAATATTGCTTGAGCTGCACTTGTGTCGACGGTAACATGCCCTTTTGCTAATCATCTTTCCGCGGAAAACACCCTCGCAATGTTTTAATTCAACTCTCGAAAACTAGAAGGGACATACTGCAAATCTGATGCGAGCAAGAAGGTGGAAATGATAAAAATTCATATACAATTGCTTGCATAGTAACGAATACATACAAAATGTAGTTGACAAAATAATATGTATTAATAGATCATAACTATGTTGAAATATAATCATTGTGTTGGGGATATAAGTAGAGCATGAGATACATCGACACAAAGAGGTAATTGCAATGATAGACGAGACAAATTGGATCTTGTCTAATATCAATGCAATGATCTTAGTTCGGTAAATTTCGCTGATGTTACCATGTTCCACAACTTGATGAATTCACCCATGTGAGTTACTTGAACCAATCCATTTCATTCTGTCCCGATGCAGGACTGAACCTATCTGACTCAGCCCGCCGAGTCAGCACTTATGGAGATCTATTTACCTCCATAGATTTCCAACTACATCTAAGATTATCTCGACATTAGTTAATTAATCTTTATTTTAAGCTCACAATTTCTATTTTTAGAACTTCGTCATCGATAACCACTTAATCATTTAACNCCTTTGGCAGTTAACTTACCTTCGAGATCTCCAAATATCCTCCGGAATATCACACGCTTCCTCTGCGCCAGACGCAGCTACACAGACATTTGCAGACTTGATCACCTGCAGTATCACCGACTGCGTGAATTGTCGTGTCAAGAAACCCAGCCACCAACATTGTTGATTGTTGTTTCTCACCACAGCCAAGATTTCAGCTTTCAGCCCCCTTCAAACTCGTGCCCAACGCAGAAGAAATCAAGCAATGGCGCAAAACCCACCAACCAACGAGGAACTCGCAGCCCAGCTCGGGCAGCTCACCACCATTGTTGCCAACTTGGCAACCGCAGTCAACAACCTAGCAGGAGCAAACGCAGCCAACCCAGCTCCAGCAGCAGCAGCAGCAGCATTCGCACTCACCCCAGGTCTCGCAGCAGGCGATAACCTCATCGACTTCAGCACAAAGAACGGACTAGCGCTCTACAAGGCTGGTATAGAGCCTCTTCCAACCGCATTCGACCTGAAAGCGGAACAAGTGGTAATTTTCGAAAAAGAATTAGCCAACAAGGTTAGTTCAATGGGTTGGAACAAAGGGGTGCAAAACATTACCACTTACCAAAACCAAGATGGTCGTACCATCGACCTCATCTCCGAGTATGGTCAGATCGACCACCAGACCCTCAAGGCCGCCTGCGAGGAATTCGTCATGGAAGCAGGTGCTCGTGGTCAGCAGCGCGCAGCACAAAACAACGAACAAATGTGGCGCTGCATCAACGACTCACTTACCGAGCAAGCCAAGGCCAAGGTCCTCTCCTACCGCGACGATTACGAAATCAACGACAATGGAGTCAAGAAAATCGCCGCCCCTCTCCTGTACAAGACAATCATGCGCCTTGCTACCCTCGACTCCAATGCAACTGATCGTCAACTCCGTGCCAACCTGCGCGAATTAACCAGTTACGCAATTCGTGAGAATGGAAACATCGACAAAATCCATACTTACTTCGACCAGAACTTCACCCAACTCAAGGCACGCGGACAGAACGTCGATGACGTCCACTCCATCCTCTTCGAAGCTTATCTTGCTGTTCCTGACGCAGAGTTCAACACCTACATGCGTCGCCTGTACGATGATTGGATGGACCAAGTTGGTGAGATGAAAAATATAAAATTCGAACATCTCATGCAACGCGCCAAGGCCAAGTACGACTTACTCGTCTCCATGGGAAAATGGGGAACCAAGACCAAGGAACAGGAGGAGATCATTGCCCTCAAAGCACAGTTAGAGGGAATGAAGGACGCTGCACTCCAAATCTCCGACAAACTCAAGAAAGCCGCAGGAAAGAAGAACGACCAAAACAAGCGAGCACCTAAAAACAAGTTGAAGAAGGATGTGAAAAGTAAGCGCGATCAGAAACAGGATGAAGCATGGAAGAAAATTCCCCCAAAACAAGGTGAACCACTCACCAAGAAAGTCGGCAAAAAGGAGTGGCACTGGTGTGAGCACCACATGGCGTACACCGTCCACAAACCGGCTGATTGTTGCCTTGGCAAGGATCAAGCAGCCAAGACAAACATGCAAGCCAAAGCAGCAATCAACGAGGAAGATGATGACTCCACCAACTACGTCAAAGCGCTCCTCGCAAGCATCAACGCGGCAAACGACGACAATGACGAATGATGGTGCGCGCCGGCATGGCCTCTCCTCTTTATTCATCTCCTCACGGCCATGGCCGGGCCCCACATCAACCTCACCGCCTACTACCTCTACCTCACCATCATGACCTACCTACTTCCCGTCACAATTACCTACATTCAGACCAACAGCTTCTTCAAACAACGACAGCCCAGTCATCGCAAACTTTACCGCTTTCTCCGCCGTCAGCAACGCAAACAACGACACAAGTCAAGCACTTCACGATTTAAAAGCAAGCAACGCAAGCCCTCAGCGCAACAATGCCAACACACATCGCCACTTACCACTTTGCTTCCACTCCGATGGTTCACGTTTGATTGTTGCGTCCCTCCGCATCTCCGCGCACTATGGTACAAATGGTACCGGCTCCTCATCCATCGCTCTCCTCGCCTCGACCCATTTGTCGCTTTCACCGCTCCTGGCAGATTGTCGAGTGGTACTCACCTTCGCGCCACCTGGGACACTGACTCGTTCAAGATCGGCGTGGATAGCCAGACCTCTCGCACGATGTCTCCACTCAAAGCGCAATTTCGCGATCTTCGTCCGTCCAGCGCCTCCATCAGCGGCATCGGCACCGCCAGCCTTCAGGTCTGCAGCATTGGCACCTTCGTGTTTGACATCGAAGATGACAATGGCCGTCGCCATACCATTGCCATTCCGGACAGCCTCTACGTCCCCGGGCTGCAGTACACCCTTTTGTGCCCGCAGCACTGGGCGCAAGCAGCCCCGCCTCGATCTGTTCGCATGGAAAGTGACGGACAAGCTTGTTATTTGCGATGGGGCAACGGCAAATTCAAGAAAACCATCACGTTCGACGACACAACAAACGTACCTACCTTTTTCTCCGCCGCTTCCGCCAAGAAATATCTAGCGCACAAAGCTGTCTTCGCCGGAGCTCATCCGTTCTACCGCCGCGAGACCGTTTGGATTCCAGACCAGCCACCAGTTGTCGACCCCAGCGAACTTCTCGTCAACGAAGACATCAACGTCAGTGAAAAAGCCAGCACCATTCGTGAGGGAGACAAGTCGAAGTCAATGCCGCCTCCGCTTTGCAAAGGCCCACTCACCTTTTCTTTCCGGCCTCAACCCTCTTCCCAAGACGACACCGCTCTCGAGGCCGGCGACCTTCAACCCGAGCTGATGCAATGGCACTATCGCCTCGGCCATCTCTTGTTCGCCAGCCTTTGTCGCCTGGCTGAAAATGGGGAGATTCCGCGCAAATTGCGAACGGTCACACCCCCAAAGTGTGCCGGTTGCATCTTTGGCGCCATGACAAAAGTGCCATGGCGAACACGAGCCATCACCAGCAAGCACGGGTTTGTTGCGTCCACTCCGGGCAAATGCATCTCAGTCGACCAATTGCAATCCACGCAAGTTGGTTTTATCACACAACTAAAAGGGAAACTTACCAAGCAACGCTTCACCGCAGCCACTGTTTTTGTTGACCACTTCTCTCACGTCTGGAGGTCTACCTCATGCGCAACCTCTTGTCCAACAAAACCATTCAGGCAAAACAAGCATTCAAACAATTTGCTTTGCATCACGGCGTAGCCATCAGGCATTATCACTGCGGCAAAGGCCGCTTTGCAGACAACGCTTTCTCCTCCTACTGCGAAGGCAAGCATCAGTCAGTCACCTACTGTGGCGTCAATGCGCACTTCCAAAATGGCATTGCCGAGAAAGCCAACTCTTGCATGCCATGGCAAGATGGCCAAAAGCTGTACATGTGGCTTTGTGGCCCTATGCTCTTTGTTTTGCCGCTCACCTCCACAACACAGTACCTACGCTAGAGGACAGTACTTCGCAACTAGAAAAATTTTCTAGTACTTCAGTAGGCTCCAACATGCGGCACTTCCATACTTTTGCATGTCCGGTATTCGCTCTTCACAGCAATCTTGCTGCTGGAAGCAGGATTCCAAAGTGGTCTCCAAGAGCTAGACTAGGCCTGAATCTAGGACCTAGCCCATATCATGCTCTCAATGTCAACCTAGTACTAAACTTGAGTACCGGGCTAGTCTCTCCACAATATCACTGTAAGTACGATGATTTTTTTGAGACTGTACGATACAACAAGCCCGATACCACGGTACCTGTCGATACGTGGAAAAAGATTGCAGGATTGGCACAATTCGATGGAACTCCAAACATTGAATTTCAATCTTCTATGAAATTTGATGAAACTGATGATGTCATTCCAAGACAAATGACTGCTAACTCTCCGCCATCTGCCACTGACAAAGAATTTGTAAAATTTGATGATCAAGCAAATGGAGACCAACAGTACAATACTCCACATACAAATTTAGAGTCAAGTACGCAAAATGAGGGAGTACCTGCAGATACTCACTCACCTCCTCACCCAATTTCTTGATGTAGATGAAAGTGTGGCTATTCTTTAAGTAGAGCCACCTAGCAATTTGGATCCAATCCAAGAACCTTTGCAATTACCACTCAATTTGACAAAACTTGGCTGGTATATTTGCATTAGAGGTGATGCATATTCGTTCTGGTCCCCCAACAATTGGCTCAGGCATTGCAAACATCCAGAGCCATGGCTTGCATTCAACTTGACTTCCGTAAATGAAACATCATATATTTTGCAATCCATTTCCATGGTCAATCAAGGAAATGGACACACTAAACACATTCAGTTGTTTCATTCTCTGACAGTTTTACTTTACTCATGTTTTCCTTCTTATATACCAAGGCACATCTTCCATTGCTCCATGTCCACTTGTGAAAAATACTTTCTGTCACATAGCACCAGATGAAGCACTTGAAGATGAAATCAAACATGATGTTGTGCAGCCAATACAAGACTTCGAAAAACTCAGACCTAACATATCAGGTTCCTATGAAGGATAAAAGGTATGATGTCTTCAATAGTCAAAACAAAGCATCATACACCTTGAGTGCAGCAAGACAGCAGCTCCATTCCTTCTTTAACTGGTCAATCATTTAAAAAACTGGCTTGATGCATAGGACATTTGAAAAGTACTTTATATTACTGAGCCAATATCAAATGATGCCAGTAGTCAAGAATGCTCCTTACTACAAGGCATGTTGCATAGGCACACCAACTTTTACAATAGTTTCCAGCTCCAATCTATTACAGGGTTTATTTTACCACCACGATAAAAATTGGACATGGCAAGGACCTTTATAGCTTCAAATTTCAAGACATCCCCATTGTTCCTCTCCATTCTCCCTCAACCCAGTGGCACAACAATTGCCTGTGTCATCCCAACACCACCACAGCTGAAATTGGTTTGGTCCAGATAAATCATCATCTCCAAGGATATCTGCAGTTTTATCTACCTGAGCTTGGTTACCACCATGAAGTGATTGAGGAATCATAAACTGTTCATGCAATGAAGACCTTAACTCTATAATTACTCAATTATCTATGGACACTACCAACTAAGTGGTCATAGTGCCCTTGGTGGCTGATGAGTATAATCTTGACATCATGGAGTAAGAATCATGGATGCAGGCTGGTCCTCCATTGGCACTATTCCAACTACAACCTAAGAGACAGTACATGACCCAGACCATACAAACAAGGAATCTCCCACCAGCCCATCAACCACATCAATCTCAAAACCATGGCCACAGTTGGCACCTGCCAAGGAAGTGGTCATCCTAGATCATACTCCTTATGATGATACCTGAACTCTCTCAACCTAGAGCAAAGGTGACTTGGTCAATATGCTCATCCAACTCAACCTTAGCAACTGCCAACTTTCTGGTTCCTCAGGCTTCACCCCCACAAGAGAGACTTTGCTGCACACTGGTGTCGACTTTGCTAAGCTCCCTGCTCCCATGTAATTCCACAGGGGATGTCCAAACAAAAGGTTATCAAGCAGTTCTGGCAATGTGCAAGTAATCAGTCAGTCAACCTTTTCTGTGGATGCAAGAAGTAGGTACAGTTGGGTGTCAAGCAGTCAACCAAGGGCAACTTCAGTTCAACAATCCCAATGACAAATATTTAAACAATATACCACATGCTTCCACCACAGGTCCAGAATGATTAATACCACAATCTATCAGGAACATACCAGGGGACAGGATAGCACAACTTACCAAGGGGATTCTATGCATTCACATCACCAACATCAACAGCAACAATGGATCTAAAGATCATTCACATACAACATCAACAACTAGGGATTGGGAACATTGATGCATCATTGAAACATCTTCAATTCCCAGATTTTTCTTTTATTGTGCATTAGACTTTGCATTAGGATGAACAATGAGGAGTATCAACAGTGGCACACAAGGATGTGCGCTGCACACCATGCATCCTAGTTGGAAAGTAGATGGAATAAGGCAAATCCTTTACAAAAATGTCAATGAACCTCAACCAAGTCTTTTAAAACAATGAGAAATTTGTGAAGCTCTATGATATTTTCGATGGCCTCCAGACAGGCATCTTCTGTTTGGTGCAACATGGCATTAGTTTCAGCCACTGTGCAGTCAAAAGCAGATCCAGGCAAGTAGTCCATTGAGAAGCCGCAATCATGACTATAGAGGGACACAATAAACACAAACAATTCTCTCAGCTACAGAAAGGAGGGACAATGATGATGGCCATCAACAAAATTAATAAGTATTTGATGGCAACAGAATCAAATAAAGATCCAATGGGCCTTGATAGTTGGGTTTCTATGTTATTTAAATCTTAGACAAATGTTGGGATGTTGACCATATGCCATAAACTCCCAATACCATTTGTCATTTGTTGCAATATCGATTTTTGGAGAATCCCAGTATGTAGAGCGTACCATATGATGACCCAAAGAAAAAAATATCAACACCATTCATTTACTATTGCTTTTATTAATTCTTTGGGGCTAGAGGAGTACATTGCAAAAAGAAAAGAAAAAATCATGCTCAGAAAACCATTTTTTGCCCTAAAGTTTGGCACTTTTTGGGTTTTTTCCAACATGTCTGGACATGTTGCATGTCAGTGTCAATGTCGCAAAATTTTTGTATGCCATGCAACTGTCATTTCTTCATCATATCTCATAGATATATGATACATTTGCCAAGTCTGGTAAATTACCCTGCACATTCAACATTTGATCAACTTTGTCCACATCATCGCAAGTTAAGATAGAGTAGTCTTGTCTCATTCATTTCCATTGACAAACACACTTTAGTTTCCATTGTCCCTTCTCCTGCCTCCTAACTTAGAGATTGACATCATACAATCCATTTCACTGGACATGTTGTTTTGCTCCCAGCCTAGATTGGAATGTCACATGCACCAAACAATGACATTTCTTTGAGAGCTCCAGTGAATTCTATGTAATTTTAACTGCAACAATGGGTTGTTCAAACCTTGCCTACTTTAATATTGTATTGACCTCAACCAATTTTATATAATGAAAGTCAGTGTCATTGCATTTGCAGACAGTCATGGCTGCAGGTAAAGTTCTGACCCACCCTGCTTCAAAAAATATTTTCAAAACATTTTCATCTCTAAAATGGTTGTCCATTCCAAGGCACAGCCCTTATTCAAGTATCTGTTGGTAAACATCACTCTGCTCTTTTAATGCACTTTTCACCAATAGTTTCATCATTTCAACCTTCCAATGGTCCCTTGGAAGTGGAAGGTTTCTCTCTTTCAAAGAATTTGTAATTAGTAGTGTATGCATGGATGAATCTCCTCTTCAAATGCAAGACATCAGTGTGTTGTCCACCTCTACTTAATCCAGGTTTGTTCCTGAAATGAGAATTTATATCTGCATGTAAGGAATTAGCCCATGTTTTTTCATGTACAGTGACACTCAAGTCTGCTCTTTCAACATAGTTATTCATGCTGAAAGTTACAGCATTTAAATGATGCAGGAGGTTGGGTTGTAACCACTCTCACCATGCATAATCTCATGGTGCCAAATATTCTGCCTCATCACTACCTCAATATCCATCCCCCTCCTTAAACTAATTGATTTGTCAACAATTACATCATAAGTATTCTCAGTTGATGAATTACAACAGTCTTGTTGTAAGAATGTATATTTGAGGAGGAAGAAACCATTCACAGCAAAAAAGTTTGGTACATGCATACCATCACACCATTTACCAGAATATTTGGCATTAAATTCTCACTCACCTTTTGATTGTTTTCTTCACTACAATGTCAAAATTACATCAAAAAAAATAACAATATTAAACAAATGTAGTAGCAATATGAAACAAAAATTGATAGCCATTTTTTAACATTACTATGATGAAATATAATACACACTTGCTTGTGTTGTTCTATTATCTGATGTCCTGATAATATTATGTTTTGTAGCTCTTGGGTGGGGTCCATGACATAGAGAATCAATCAAAACTTAGCAAACATGCAACATTCTATACTGTAAAGAAGACAAAACAAATATGTTAACATGCAACATGCTAAATTGCAAATAAGAAAAAATAAGTATGTTCACATCAATATTTAAAACTGATTGACTTACTATGGGCTGTTGCCACAGAATTATTATCTGGACATTTACAAGAGTGAAAAGTCATGGATAAACAAGTTCAATTGACAAAGTCAACATATCAAATTTGACACATTGTAGTGTG
>JALLPE010004969.1:0-10509 GCA_036940025.1 Conticribra weissflogii
TCTTACTCCTTGAGCTCAGTGTCTATGGAAGAATAATAATATCCTTTTAAAAATGATAGACACAAAATTGCCTTCTCCATGTCCTTTTCCTTTACTACTACTTACAACACTTTTGTTTGAATCAATCTAAACAAATCTGTCAGATATGTCTGTGCCTCTCCAGCTACCACAGATACAACAACCATACTTCTTAAGTCAATTTTAAGTAGCTTACCATTGCCAATGATACGAATGGAGGTGCCTCTTCATCATCCCATGAAGCCCTGACTCCTTGCAATAATTGCTTCAATGACATCAACACTTGCAGCCAAGCATCCATTGTCTTGGAGACTCTCAAAATTGGTGGGACATGACAAACGTGCATTGACTAGGAAGTAGGAAGGTAAGAACCAGTCTCATGATGTGTTCATTCATTGTTCATTGTTATCTGGGGTCAAGACACAAATATTATTTATCACACATCATACTTTGCCTTTCAAGCAAATCAGGTAAAAAATTCTTGTAGATTTTACTGGTAAAAAATCATTCACTAGTTGCTTGATGCCAAAATGTAAATACAAACCAAACAGTCACCTTACGGTAAAATTTTTCAAATCTACATGTCGTAGTCAGACCAAGTCCAACAACTCTGGCAAGTTAGATTGGTCAAACTTAATTTCCATTTTTCTGCCCCTACAATAGAAGCCAGAAAAGACAAATACAAGAAGAAAATGTTGTTGGCCTATTTTTTGCATGGAAAATTCATATTGCAAATAGAATTCTTTTAATATAATCAACAGTGTAATTTAACTTTGATTGGACATGGCTAATTTGTTCACTTATTCAGTGACAATGAATTTCAAAGAAGATTGCCTTTTCCAATTCCCAAATACAATCTGATTAGTACTGAAGAATTCAACTTGTAAATAGAAGAAAGTTTGGTAGTCAATAGATAACCAGAATTTACATTTGATACTCATTATTACAATGGCTGAACTTGCACTCATTGTGTAAGTGTTCAATCCAGATGATACAGCTCCCATGACATTTTTAACAAACCAGGATGCATCCATGCCAGTCAATTTGCTGAATGGGGAAAAGTTCATGCCAAATTGGAGAGAACTTTCAATACATATGGAGTGAGATGTGCAGTTGATTCATGGTTTGAAACATAGTGAAAGATTTCATGACAAAATCATCACAGGATGATATATCTTCCGATCATACATCACACAAGGAAGCAATAGCTGATACCAGAGTGTAAAGTTCAGCTACATTGAATACAGCAATCATCACTCACAATGTTGTTGAAAAGTATGCTTATGTCAGCTTGATGGTGAGAATTTTGAGGCTGGTGTTAAAGAGTGCTCCTAGTTATCATCAGCTCCATCCCATGATAGAATTCATCACACTCTTCACCATGATAAGAATATATGTGAAAAAAAGCGAGAGGTGCAAGCCATTTCAAAGTCTTTGAGAGAGTTTATGATTTATCTCAGAATTATTGTTTTCCATGTAACATACATTTTTTTGTTTTTAGTTGACATACATCAAAAATTTGTTACATATGCCCTCTTACTTTTATATGTCTTGTTTTGAATACGCTCCACCAGTACCTTTATGCCGAGACCCGAGAGAGAGAGAGTAATTTGCAACAAGTACACAACACATGAAATGGAACCGTATCTTAGACACTATAAAATATTATTAAAATCCACAAGCCGGGACAACGACCGAATAATAATAGTATTACCCAATAGTATCCAACAGACACTCCCCTCGTCCGTCTCCCGAGAGAGAGAGTAAGAGTCAATGGTTTTCCGAGTTACGTCGATCTTGATCATGTCCTTCATCCTTTCGAAGTCCACGCGCGTAATGAGCTTCGTTGGAACTCATCGGCTTCAACTCCTTGCAAGATGCACATCCTCTGTGGATATCTGCAAATTTTACGAGTGTGAATTACTTCATGCCTCGAGAAGGACCAAGGTTTTCTATTCCTTGGTATCACGGCAGCTGAATTTTCCGGACTCTCGTGCTTCGACGAGATTGTTTGGGTCCTCTTCAGCCTATCCAGGCAAAGCAGATCCATCACGTCATGGCGACGACTTCAACCAACAATCGTTGTCATCAACAACCTCTGTTTTAGAACTCTACCTTTGTGAGCTGATAAACCAAGGAGTTCTTTCGTCGCAAGAAGTTGAGTCGATACAAAGGGCCCTCTTCAATCCCGATTGGGATCCAATTCTACTCGAAACCGCCAATGATTCCATCATGACAATCATCCCCCAATCCGTAGAAGTATATCTTGCACAAAAAATGCGTCGGATAGAGTTGGGAGTCGAGGCAATTGGAAATCCTGGATTGTACGTCAGGTCGGTGATGAAGAACAACATGGAAAGGCAAGGTATTGATATTCCAGGGATTAGACAAGATGCCGAGGAAGGTAACAATTTTCACGTTGGCGATATAGACCTGGAATCAATCATCGGCAGTTTTGACATCCACCGAAGTGATATAAATGAAAGGTGCCTGATTGCTCTCAGTCGAAGTCCGATCCAAACTGTGAAGTATGCTCTAGATGTTTATGTAAAGCAGACAAGGAGGCGTGAAATGAAAGGGATGAAAAAGATTGTAAACCCGAGTTCTTACATCCTTGCAGTTTTGAGGTGAGTAATGATAAATTTCACCTTTCGGATTCATTTCCAGAATATCTTTCTGATTATTGTTGCTCGTATAATCGTCTCAGAAATGCACCGGAGTCTTTGGACGAGCGCAGTACAGAGGAAAGCCCCAATATCCTGTCTGATGGAAAAAGCATCGCTCAACGCGAACATGATAAAAAATTGGAAATATCGTACGTATCTTCTGTTTCGGACGCTGAAAAAGCGAACATTGACAGCGCAAACACGAAAGTCGCACAATTGCAACCTACATCTAGCGAAGATGACGCTGGAATTTTCCACACACAAAACACGCAACACCGCAATATAGATGAACAGATCACAATTCACGGCAATCCGGAACCGGAACGTTTTGCTACGATTGTCAATAATTTGACACCAGAGTCAATGGAAATATGTGACGAAACCAGCAACAATCCTATTACTGACCAATTTGAAAAAGTCTCAATTGAAGACGCCAACAGGTGTATATCTTGCTTAGCTAAGCTTGAAACGCCAATAATCGAGCTACCTGGAATAGGACCAAAGTCGGAAGAGGCGTTTCATAAACTTGGGCTGTATTCTCTGCGTGACTTATTGTGGCACTTTCCACGTTATTTCATCGATCGATCAAAACTATGTCGAAACATCCGAGAGGTTCCAAATGGAGATATTGGAACCTTCCTCGTGAAGATAAACGCGAATAGGGCACGGTACAATACAGTTTCATGTACTGATGAAGCAGGTAATTATTTCACTGTTACGTTTTTTTATGGTCAGTCTCGACAAGGGAGAATGGCAGCGTCTGCTGCTTCAGAAAATTTGTTCAAGATGTGTGAAGCCCCCGTGATTGTATCGGGAAAGGTGAAACATTCTGATAAAGGTGCTGAGATATTTAATCCAGATCACGTCGTTTCACGAGATGAAGCGGAGAAAGTTCTCGGAATTGACCCTGTGTACGGTACGTTGTTTTTATTTTTTCTTGTTTTCAATACATTGTATAGTTCTTGTCATGTTTTGTAAAAATCTTCGCCGCGAATAACCGTGTTTGAGAGCTTAGGATTAACTGCTGGTTTGACAAAGAAAAAATTGGTTGCAGCCATCGAAGAGGCTCTCAAAGTGGCGCACGATCTTCTGAGTCATTTACCCGAGTCTCTACCAAATGGTGTTCTTGAAGAGCTATCTTGGCCGAAACTGGCAGATGCTCTCGTCCTTGCTCACAAACCTAAAGAATTCACCGAATTCCCGACAAATGCGCCAGCGAGACAGCGTCTTGCTTTTGAGGAATTGTGCATGCAACAAGCCCAACTGGCCCTTATGCGTTGGCGGCTAAAATACGCAGTAGCTGAGGATTATAGTAGACACACTGTATCAGACATGGCAAAGCAGTCCGCTTGTTTCAGCAGCGGTGTCTGCATTGCCTTTTAAATTGAGACCGTCGCAACAGGAATGCTTGGAAGAGATGTGGGCCGACGCAATTGGCGGGAACAATGGAAGAATGTTGAGATTGCTGCAGGTAAGGACTTCAATGCTCTTATTGTAATTGAATCGCTGAAAACTACGCTTAGCCGTTGTCTCACGTATTATAGGGAGATGTCGGATCAGGGAAAACATGTCTTGGCTACCTTCTCGGCTTAGGTTGCATCGAATCCAGGCAAGGCGGAGTAAGTTCAACTAATGGAATTTCATTCGCAGGTTTTTATGTTACTTTGGTCACTCAGAATCATTTAACCATCGCTTGCTTAATTGTCAGGGCCGAGTAGTGGCAATATTGGCACCGACTCAACTTTTAGCTTGTCAACATGGCAAGTAAATTGATTGCTTCATTTTTCAAATCTTCTAGTTCTGTCGTCTGATTTTATCTTCATCCTACGTTCACTTAAGCTCAAACCATCACAAGGTTCGCGGATGCACTCAATGTAGAACAAAGCTCTACAATCAAGAATGTGCACGTTGAGTTGTTGACCGGTGGTGTCACAAAATCTAAACGCGAGGACCTTCTTTGTAAGCTAGAAGAAATATCTTCTGACGATGCTGTTTTCTTGGTGGGAACGCATGCACTATTGACACCAGCCGTTGTTGATAGGCTTGAAAATCTACCTGGAGTATCATCGCCAAAAGGAAAAGGGCTTGCTTTGGCGGTGATCGACGAAGAGCAAAGACTTGGAGTGAAACAGCGTGAAAAACTGGCTATGTGTGCTGCTCACACTCTCTACATGTCTGCCACCCCTATACCTAGAACAATTGCACTGAAAGGTTCTAGCGGGTTGATGGATTTCACTCTCTTGGATGGAATAGGCAGTAATGTAGAGACATTAATCGTCCCATCGAAAGCACTTGACGAAGTTGTATCCGCACTCAAAATCAAAATTGACAAAGGATCCAAAGCATTTTGGGTTTTGCCTAAGATTGGACAAACTGACATTTTTGAACAAGACGCGATACAACAAAACACTAACGTGTTAGGACGTCACAGGGCGCTAGCCGAAGCTTTCGGCGAAGAAAGAGTGTGTTTTGTTCATGGCAGAATGAAACGGAAGGATAGGGAAGAACAGTTGTCGCGATTTGCGGATCCAATGTCTCGGGTAGACGTTCTAGTGTCAACGACAGTCATAGAAGGTGCGTTCTTGTATCATGTTTACCAAATCAACTTATTCGGCTGCTCATCGATTTCCCGGCGACTTTCGGATTTAGTCGGGATTGATATTCCAGATGTCAATGTCTTGATCGTTGAGGATGCTGACCGTTTCGGATTGAGTCAGTTGCACCAGCTTAGAGGTAGGATTGGGAGAGCAGGGAGCAGAGAAGATCTAAAATGTCACTGTATTTTTATGAGTTCTGTTGCAAACGATGGTCAAATTGATGGAGTAGATTCGTTATCCAAATTAGATATTCTTCGAGAATCTACATGTGGCAGTGTGATTGCAGACGCAGATTACATGCTTCGTGGACCAGGCGACACTCTTGGCTTCCTCCAAGCTGGGATAAAAAACGGAAGAACATTAAGCAGCGACCATCATTGGGAGATGGTTGATGCGGCCGCTTTATATGGACGGAGATTCATGCAGCCTATGTTTAGCACCACGGCAATTGATCAAACCGACTCAAGTTCGTTAACGAACACACTAATGCGACACTTCGCCGACGAAACGGCACAAGTGCAGTATAGTCAACCTTATGCATCATCTATGCCAGGCTTCACAATGAGAGTGATGACAACGCTTTTTTCTGAATCCTATGCTGATTCCCAGACCCACAATGACTGTGCTCTTGACACTATCACTGCATTAAATGAATTAAAGCCATCAAACTGCGAAGACGACCGTGTGATTCATGGAAAATTTGTTGCTTTGTTGCAGTCCATCGATGATAGAGGCGATGAGGACTCGAATTTGACGTCTGGCGACGAAAGCAATAAAGAAATGAATTCTTCCCCGGTAAGTTCACAGCTCTATGGACAGGTTAGATGACGATTATATTAACAATTTCACAATCATTTGTTCCAAACGCAATGAACAAGACCAATGTACATCAAAGTGAGGAAGGTATCTTGTATCTGATCCTAGATGTAGAAACAACTGGGCTTAAATATGAAAGCAGTCATATTATTCAACTAGCAGCAAAAGAGCTTGGTGATGAAGACCTATTTTCAGGTATGTTCGTAAAATTTCTGCACTTTACTCTGTTGCTCCAACGAGTTCACTAATACATTTATTACAGAATACGTTCTCCCGCCGATTGATAAGATTCCATCAGATATAGTGAAACTCACTGGTATAACTGATGACTTCCTTCGAAACGGAGGCCATGATAAGGCATTGGGAATACAGCGAGGACCAGCCCGTAACTTTTGCGAAGTATTCTCTGATTTCGATTTATTTTGTCAAGAAAAGGCCCGAGGAAGGCAAATATGTCTGATCGCTCATAATGCGAAGTTTGATATTGGCATGCTTGAGAGTGAACTAAGACGCTGCAGAAAAGAAGTAGGTAACGTGAAGTCACTTCATCACTTGTTTGACATGTCTTTGGATACAATTCCACTGTTCAAAGTAAAGCAATTTTGGAGGTCTCGTAGACCTAAGTCGTTCGCACTACCAGCTCTACACCTCCACGTGTTGAATGAATCTTTCGAGGATTCACACAATGCAGTTGGTGATATCAACGCATTAGAACGATTGCTCCTATCCGAGCAATTTCACGGTTGGGAAAGAACATCTCGCGACTGGAATTTGCTTCATAGTTTTAGTATGTCTTCGGAGTCTGATGGGAGCGGTTGAATATGAAACATCGTGTTTGACGTTTACCACCAGGACAAATGGTTATGATGATAGATCTCCTTCGATGAGCTGTTATCCCTAGATTAATCACAAGTAGATTAAATAGATTCTGCTATGATAAGTGTAAGTGTGCTCTATTTAAGTAGTGATAAATTTAAAAATGAAATCTACTCGTTGTTTTTTTCTCGATTTCATCGGCACAAAACAATGCAAGATGTCAACAACGAAAATTGTAGATATTTTACAAAGGTGTAGGCAACATCTGAGTGGATTCGCGTCGACTCCCGTTAATGTTGAACCTTATCGTGACGCCCTTGTCTCGGATTGCGGCGTCGCCAAGGATATGTTGAAGGAGTTAAAGATAATGAAATCAAGGATCGTTGAGCTCGAAACGAAATGTGAAGCAACGAGCGATTTTCCCAACAAAACACAATACTCAACGTTTGTAAAGGAAAGAAAAGTTGTTGCAAATAGGGTAAGAGAGTTTTCCAAAGAAATTAATAAATCCATTCGACTGAATGAAGAGGTCATTAGAAACCAAAAACGCCTCAAAATAGAACTTGATACAGTAGATGATATCTTGAGGTTTTTAATCAAGGAGATTTTAGACACAGGCACATTCATCACACTTTGTTCTGTAACTCATGAGTATGTGCCTCCGATAGTTCAAAAGGAGCAATCATTTTCAAAAATGAAATCTGTGAATCAAAGTTTGGACGTGCTCCGACAATTATCATGCCGCGAACATCTCGAGCACAGAGACTCCGTGGAAGCACTCAAGTATCAAATCGACAGAACAAAAGCAGACTTGAACGCAATTAAGACTGGAACTTACACCCCTTCTGTCGAGAGAGCTGAAAACTTGGAAGAAAGGCGGCGACGGTCAATGTTGAACGAAGATAAAAAGAGGAAAAGTGTCGAAGAAGATATTGGTGAGATGTTCAAATTTTCCTTCGTTTTGCAATGATCACTACAACAATAATTTAACGAACGATAACTCAAAACGTAATAGAGCAAATCAAGTCGACGATTGAAAAAGACTTAAAGGTTCACAATGCTATAATGTCTACACTTCAAAAAAAACACGATGAAATCCGTCACAAACTGGAAATTCATTCATACAACTCTTCACAACAATCCAGCTTGCGCAATTCCGTTTTGGAACAGGTGAAGCAAGAACAAAACGAGCACAAAGTGGCATTGAATGAACTTGAACGACGCTGGGACAATGAGCAGGAACAGACACGAATCGACATAGAGAATAAGGAGCTCAAACGTCAACGTGAATCGAAAGCAAGAGAATTTGAGGAACGAGAATACTTCGCATCTCTTTGGATACAACTTCGATGGAAAGCTTATTTGAAACGAAAGGCATTAAAGAAAACTTCCACCAAAGCCAAAGGTAAAAAAAAAGGCAAGAAGAAAACGCTATGAGAAGCATCGTCGGGTTAGTTTAGCATTTACGCCCTACTACAAGTATTTCGAATTGCTGTATTTTGGTCCTAACGAGTTTTTCGGCGGATGGTTTCAATAATTTTTGTAGTCTTCGACAACGTGAAGATGAATGGTCACAATATTACCTTGTCATTACCGCTGAGACTTGGTTTATCACCGCCGAAAATTAATTTCTGCTCATCATAAAACGACTGAAGGGTCTTTAATCGCCTTTCCTGATTCTCAATCCTATTCAAGGCATACTCAACATCACCTGAAGTAAAGTCAAACAAAGCAATTCGCTGTAAAACTCATAACTCAGACTCCAATTTGAAGATTTGACCCACTTACCACCATACACAAAACTTCTTTCCGCTTCTGCACTAGCATCAAACCAAAGGCCTCTCCGCTGCCTACGCGCAATCCATTCTTCCAATCTTTCACGAATTACTTCCTCTCGGCGTTCTCTCGCTTCCAACAGCCTTTCTCGTTGATCGCGAAGAGTCTCTTTGAAAATTGCAAGGAATTCATTTCCACTCGAAAAGAAAACGCCCGAGACCTTGGAACCTCGTCCAATGATAGAGCTTCTCATCACGTTTCTCATTGTCAGTACTCTACACTTCAAATCATGTGGCAAGAGATGCCAAACTTCCTCCTCGCCATCATCCTCACTCGACGATGCTCGATCCTTTTCTTCGCCATGACAAGAATTATTGGTTTGACCTTGCAGAGCATCGAGACGCTCAATGACATGATTCACACTTGCTTCGAACAGTTTTGGCAAGTTTAGCGCATCCGCTAACGAGCAGATGGCCATGCAATTTTTAGAGTCGATGGATTCCTCCAAGATCAAAGTTAACCCATCCAGGATGATTCGACATTGAAGGTAGTGGGCAATCTTGAGACATTCTACCACATTGTCCTCGAAAATTTTTTCGGACTTAACAAGTTGGATTACCAGTTTATTCATTTTTCCATCCGATTCTCGTTTTTTCTTGGCTTGGGCACCTTGATCACTTTTGCTCTGCATTAATAGAATGATCGCATCTAAAAACTGCAATGCTGCATCAGGTTCAAACTAAAGTTGTTTAATCAAAATAGGAACGGGGAAATAAATAAAGAGACATAGTAAGAAATTAAGAAAAAATTTGCCCGTGACTCTCGACAGATGAAACTATAAATCGTAAAGTATAGTTCACGAACTCACCTCAATAAGAGACAACTCCATGATAGATTGACCTGCTGTTACTCTTTCCTGCTCATTCAGGTCTTCAGAAGTTTTGCGTTCCTCTTCGCAATCTTCCAAATCACCCCCCCCTGCAATCTTGGATCTTGCAACACCGAACAACGGCTTCGAGCTAACCATTGCCTTGAGTGTGTCACAAAAAAATACGAGAGGCTGAACTGGCATCAAACGTGTGGTCCCATCCGCCAGGATCACTAATATCGAAGAAATGCCAAGGCCTTCAAATCCAACAGTAGTACCATTCGAAAAATTAGCATTTGATTGGTGCCTTTCAATCACGGCATCTCGATATGCATCCTCGGCACGAATTCTATTCTCAGCTTCTTGGAAGTTCAACCCATTGAATTCTCCATGCCTTGATTCATGGTTGATGGTGGGCAGTCCATATCGACGAATGTAATCTTCGAGACTCTCGATAGCGGGGAGTTCGTTCTGAATTTCGTTTCCTCCGGCGTTATTCATGGTGGATGTTGGGAAAACCAAGAAAGGAAAAATACCTATTCAGAATCTCCTAAAAAGTACTACTGTCATTTTTATGGCACATAACATGGAAGATTTTTATTTCGATCGAAGAATAATCGAGAGTTTTTTATGTCCCAACGATAATAATAATATTATGTCCACTGTACAAAAAATAATATGGCATCTCGGGGCAGCAGTCGTGTTCTTGATGATCGCCAATTACTCGCGGATACGAAATTCTGGCGGAAGTTGCACACTCCCATTCGTGCAAAAAAGATAATGAAAGGAAATCACCTAAGACTATTTTTTGCAGACCTTGTGAGATGTATAAGCTATATTGAAATTTTGAGACAGAAAGGTAAAAAGCGAGGGTGCAGACGTGATCTATTTATCAAAAATAGTAATAAATTAGGTAAGGGGTAGGCGGAAATTGGCCATGGCCCGGGTGATG
>JALLPE010004983.1:0-10234 GCA_036940025.1 Conticribra weissflogii
TTCAAGGGAATCAGGAATCTCAGGAGTCCCAGGAACGGAGATGCAGGAACTTGTGCAATGCTTTTTGTGGGTACTACACCACTTACCTAATATTTCACTAAATACCCTTACTATTCGTGTTTGATGGTTCCTATTAATTTAGATATTGCTCTATCTGGCAAACGCCATTTTACTCTGCTGACAGTGGGCAGTGAATTTCAATTTGTGTACATCTGAGTAATTTAAAAAATTAAATCATATCAATTTATTACTATTGCCAAAGAGAACTTGCTCAGTTTTCCAGTGATATCTTGTGGACCAATAGGGTCATTTTAATTACACTCTGAAAAAACCGCCGCACTGCCAAAAAGTAAATTTTGCCTCACTATTGGCTCACTGTGATGGAGTGCCACCTTCTCCACTGTTTCATCTTAAACAATATGGGACACATCTAAATTTGTGTCTTTGCCATCCTATATTGTTTCAGGCAAAATGGTGGTGGAAGGGAAGTGCCTAGCCTCCAAACAGCAAAGCTTGCAATGTCATCCCCCCTAAGCTTGCTGGTGCACTAGCACTGCCAAAATGACCCAAACATGGCTGTTTGGGCCCCTCCGCATTGCAGGAGTGATGATTCATCTTCAGTTCAGGTTTGAAAAATCTTGTTCTATACATAATTCTTCAAGCTCCAGGCACAAAGACGGTTCAATCAAAGAAATCAATTTGAATGCAAACAGATACTATTATTTTGAATAGAATAGATGACAAACTAAATGAATGAAAAACTAGAAGTGTCAAATGTCATTTTTACCATTACATTTTCAATTTCATTTTGTTTTTACTTGTGATTCTATTTGAAAATACTTTTAATCATTACCTAGCTTTCTTTTAATTATTCATTTATTGTGAAATTTTCAAAGGATTTGAATGCTTTAAATATCATTGGCAAGGAAAAGTGTGGAGTATCTCTGGTTCTGAGAGAGCAGGATTTCATATATCACTGCAAGATCATTTCAACTTACAATCAGATACAAATGGATACTTCTATTCTGAATGCAAAATTCATTTTCAATTTTCAAAACTCAAAAAGCAAATGATAAGAAACAATACTGTCATTTCTATTCAAAGAAAACTGAAATTCAATGAACAATAGAAACTCTTATTGACTCAAGATTGAACAAAATGTTACTTGTAGAAATGACAGAAAAATCTATCCAAAGAAAAACCTTGCTAAATTGGTTTCCACAAATTGGCCATGTTCCAACCATGTTTCATGCATTGGGGATTGTGTTGTTGATAGCAGAAACAATACAAAATCTCAATATTTCATGGGAAATTTATTCAATGAGCATCTTCAAAAAAGATTCCTTCAGTATAGTGGTCTGTTTTCAGTTTCTCTTTACTTTTGTACAAGTTCCAGTGTCCTTGAAGTGAAATTGACATTGACACATATTCCGAAGCATCAAGAAAAAAGTAACAGATAAATGATGTTCATTCTCTGGATTCTACATGTATAATTTTACCAGGAAACAGAGGGAATTATGGCAATAAATGAAATCAATTTTCCAGTCCATCAAGCAAGTTGATGTTAGACACCTTGTTTGAAATTTTATGATCATATATCTTTGAATATATAAAAGCAGCTAAGACATGCACCATAACTACTGCATTGATGATTTTGAATGGGAATACATTCTAACTGAGTTTGAATTTAATTCATGAAATGAAGTATGCCAAGACACAATATGATGCAAAATATGTGGTTCAAATAAAATGACTGTATGGTTGACATAGTCACTAACAAATACAAAAACGAATTGAGAATCATAAATAGAAGTGCACGTTTTGGGAGATGATGTCAACCAATCAACTGCAATGTTCAAGGTTTAATCTATTATGTAATTGTCATCATGCATGACCTACATGAGATCAAATTTGATCTTCAAAGTTCCATGTTTTATTTATGATGTAGTGCAGTGATCTATACTAAATGCAATGAAGTCCAACATAAACCTAAACAAATCAAGTTTAGCATTCAAAACCCAGATTTGTGGTTACATCAAATGAAAAGTGTTATTCTTGCAAACTTGGTTGGAAATTTTGAAGATGAATCTTTAATATGCTGGACATGTGTCATGAATTTTCAAAAATGATGAGCCTGCCTTTGACATGAAGCCAGTGTTGGTTTCCTGAGTAATTTGTTGAATGCATGTTCATATGCAAAATATGAATGAGAGTGTACATAAACATGAATACAATTCTTCTGGATATCATTGTAAAAGCATCAACACTTTTAATGATACCTCAGTTGGATAATAAGCCATCAATACATCAATTTGGAATTGCAACATTATTGTAAATGCATCAAAATATATCACATGAATTGCTTCATCTATCTCCATTTGAATCTGGATTTATTTGTTTTGTTTTTGACTCCATTTGAACTCATGAAAAAGTTAGTTGAATTGCAACCCCCCCCCCTCTCTCTCTCTCTCTCGAGATGAAAACGAGAAGATAATACCCATCACCTAGCGTATTTTGCTTGTGCCAACAAACATATTGCTTTATAATCATTTCTTTGTTCAATTTGTTGATTGTTTCAATTCACAGCCATGGTTGTGCTCTTAAGTTTTCCTGCATAAATGTGGCTGATTGGTGTGTTTGATGTTGATTATATTCTTTTCACCCAACTGCTAATTATATTTATGTTGAACAAAGCAGTGGCAGTTGTAGAAATGAAGGGTCGGTGAGGTGGCAGAGCAAGGATTACTGTGTAGTTTGTCTTTTTTTGTTGATGCATTGGCAGAAGAAGTGGATGATTTTTTGCATCTGAGACTGTTGTTGCTTTTGTCCTTGCTATTGTATTTGCTGCTGTTATTTCTCCTCCTCCTTGTCCTTATCCATATTATTGTGGTCATCATTGTCATTGGGTTAAGTTCTCAAACTCTGATTGGTATTTTTGCACCATATATTTTCTGCACTAGTGATCATGTTGCTGGTAGCAGTGTACTGTTTTTTGAATTGTTTTTCCAGTGTGTTATTTTAATCATTTTGCCATATAGTAGTAATGCACTATTACCTCTAGTATTGCATCATTCATCATTGGGCAACCTAAACCCAATACATTGGGTCTACAAATACAAAGTGTGAATTAGTAAAATATCCACAAAACTCCAATTCTAATTATACACTATGATCTTAGCGTCAACATGATCCCAGTTTGAGCTTGATTGGACCAGTACAAACTGAGATGTGGTAAATTATGTGCAGAGGTTGAATTAATTTCCTATATTTTTAATGTTTTGACCATGGTGTCAGCAATAACAACCATAAAATAATGTTTGCACAAATTACTAATTGTACAAATTACTAATTGCACAAATTACTAATTGCACAAAGTATTAATTGCACAAATTATTAATTGCACAAATTATTAATTGCACAAATTATCAATTGCACAAATTATTAATTGCACAAATTATTAATTGCACAATTATTATCTAATTTAGAATATCATGAATGTCATGTAAAAATTGTAAATATGATAGAAATATCATAATAGTCAACACCAAGATGAAAAAGGCACATTGAACATTGGACAACTCAAGAGTTGGCACTCTTTAGTTTTCATTATCATTATTGTTATGGCTTGTTGCATAGTGGAAGTTGAAAATATGCTGATGGATCATCCCCTCATCTTCAGTCTTGGCAACAAAAGGCAGTTCTTCACCTTAATCATATCCCTTTACAAATGTATCATTTTCACTGATTTTTGATTCCCTGTTTTTGATAGTCCTGATGGAATGGAAATTTTGACACTGGATACAAAATAAATGATGTGTCTTTACATCTGCAGTAACCTCCTGTACAACTTCTTCTGCAATACCATTCAACACCCTTGACACTTTATGGCTTGAAGGGTGGTACTTGGTGTGATATTACCAGCCAAGATGGTCTCCAGTGTAACTCCAGCTCCAATTGTGACATGGATAATGAATGGTGGTGACTGAAAACCACAATTGGCTAAATTTTGAGTGCCAGTACTAAGCAAAGATGCAGCAATTGAACCGTGGATATCTTGTATTTGGCGGTCATTGCCGTTGGCTCCCTTGGATGCATTGGGGGGTTGTAAAGGAAGGAGAAAAGGAGGTGGCTGGGACATGGTGGCAATGAACAAAAACCCACTAGACTCTTTTTTTTATTTCACAAGTTGCCGTAAAAACAAGTACAACAACAATGACATCAGCCCCTAACTCCTGTGATAATATACTACAGTAGATTTTCTGGGGTATATAATCTAAATTTGCTGTCAAAATTTGCTAAAAAAAGCGTAGACATCTATTTATATTTCTTAACTCAAAGTTTGAGGTAGTGAATCCAGTATACTGGGTCTGTCCAACAAGGAGAAAAAGATATTCTTTGTTGGTTGTTATTAACCCAGAACAGTTGCTAATGAAATTACAACAAAGTGATTTTTAAATATTATTTTAATGAAATTCAAAAACTATTTGATTGCTGGTGTTTAAAAGAAAAAATGAGATTAGATATTAGCAGATCATTAGTTTTGAGCCTTAGTTAATTTGTCCCTGAAGTATGATGGGATTGTCATCTCATTTTTTCAACTGTTTCACTTTTCTTTTTAATTAAAATATGGTCTCCTGATTGATAATTTCGTGGATGGAAACATGAAATTCTTAGTAATCAACCCATGTAAAAGAATGTATTATCAATATTATCAACATTATAAATTTTATAAATTTAATATTCATTCAGATTTCTTAGAAATATTTTCATTATCATAATTGAATAATTTAGTTAATAATTTGTAATTGGTCTTTTTCTTGTTTACAGAAAATTTGATAATTTTTTTACTGAATCTGTACCATAAACAAATATTATATGTCCAAATTTTAGCACCAATTTTTTATTTGGCATATCTGGACATGAATCTGAGCAACAATAAATTCCACTCATGTCTTTCAAAAATGTCTGAACATGCTCACTGACCATGGTTGTGTCTCTAACCTTTGAAATGCCTGAATATTAGACATCTTCAGCATTTAAAATTACCCTCTTTAACAGTGTTTCCAATGGAAACAAAATACCACTCAGGTTGGAAAGCAATTACCACAAATTGTATCCACTCTTATAATGTTGGGATATTTGAAAGATACAAAAAAAGATTTATAAATCTCAGAATAAAGTTTAGAAAAAACCTTAAATGGACAGAAGTATTACTTTTTTAAAATACTTTATAATTGAAAGGCATTTTCAATCTATAGTTGTTCTTCAAGGAAAATGTTAATTCTAGAATGTAATGAAACGAAACTGTTGAAGTGGTTAGAATCTTCAGCAAAAAATCAATTTTAGGGGGATACAATATTGGCTCTTTTTGCCAACCAATTTGTATGAAAAAGAAAGTACTTTTTGCTTTTAAGCGTATTGAGAAATAATGGGAGCAAAATTGAGAGATTGAAAAATAACAGATCAATTTGTAAAAGTGACGAAATATTTTGACCATTTACGCTTAAAATATGGTTGAGATACATTTGAAAGGCGTCAGATCAGAAAATGTTATATGTTAGATACATCCAAGGACAATTAGACCAATACCTTCACAATTAAATTATGATACAAAAGAAAAATTCAAAACAGAAAATAGTGAAAATAAAAAATCATCTTAGATTTTGTATAAAAAAATCAAGGATGGGGGTGTTGAAAAGAATCTTCTATTTGTGTCATGGACTATCAAATTCATGAAACTTCACACTCAACCTCATTTTAATGAATGTCAATGGCAATGACAACTGCAACAGACAACAATGAAGACAAATAGAAATTTCAATGATGGCCATTGGTACTGATTTCTTTGATCACCATAAGAGCAGAACATGGATCATGGAATATCCACTGAAGAATATTGCAATTGTCTAAAACATACCATTAAATATGGAGCAATGGGAAATGGGGACAGCAAAATTCCTTGAAGGCTGCAACTGCAAAACACAGATTGTGGTAAGTGGCAAAGGCAGACTTCAGGTAGATAAATCAAAAATGGTGAGCAGATTTGATGGCTACAACCACCAGCATTGGTTGACAAAGGCAACAACCAATTGCAACAGCTGTTGCAATGGTATGCCAAATGCTAAAATAACATTAATGATGGTAGAGCCATGACTATTACTTCAATGTTTGGCAGTTGCAAAAGCTAAAGGCATCAATGGTGGTGAAAAATCTGTCACAATTGTTAAAAGTGAAAATTGTCAAACACCTCTATGCCAAAAAACTTATGACAAATGCAGATTGCCACAAAGATGTCAGATGTGGTGGTAATGATAGAACATGGACAAAACAAAGGAAAGCTGACACCTTAGGGAAGGCAACCAATAGCTGGCAGGAACACTTGCATCAGCCAAATGCTAAGGAGTCAAGAAGACAGGTGGAAAGCAACAGTGGACATCAACAATAATGGCTAAACTGCATTGCTGAATATGTGGTCAAACTCTTTGTCAATCTTCATGGCAATGGCAGCAAATGTGGGGTATGAGATGGTGAAACACAGTTGGATTGAAAAAGGCATATTTTGAATGGAAAGGCAGTGTGGGAGGTGGTGGTGGAGAGTATATTGTGAGGGTAAGGTCGGTGAAGAAATTGTGTGTCTGTTTGTCATTCATGTCAAATATTACGTAATGAAGGGAGGGAAAAAATCTAGTAAATAGTGATTTGACATGTTGTTTTCATTTATGTTCCCAATACAATGTGTAAGAAAGCAGATTTTATTATCACATAAATAAAGTTGTGGTCACACTATCTGGAAGACAGTAGATTGGCAATTTTCTTTAGCAAGTTTTTTTGTATATTTGGGACTGAATGAACTTTGCCATTAATAATGGTGATAGTCAACTATAACAATTTATAACAGCAGTAATTGCACAATGAATAATTGTGTTAAAAAGTGACAAAAAGTGTTGAAAAGTGTGATAAATTAGTATCACAGATGACAAAAAGGAACCTTGACTAATACACTCTACTGTAAGTGATAGAATTTTTTGCAATCTTAATCTGAATCATTATGTACATATACTAGTAGCATATTTTATTTGCCCAAATAGCAAGTCAACTATGGGTCTTTTTGATACATTTTTCTCACAGCAATCAATTTTACTGTAACAAAAAATATAAAATTGCAGGGCAACAACCCATTTTTGTGAGGCTGAAGTCTCATCTCCTCTGAAGTGGTTGATGAAATAAAGCTTGAAAGTCTTACTCACATCCTATTATCTATTCACCAAAATTGTAAATTATGTTAGGTGTAAGATTAATATGTGCCAACAAGATTGGCCACAATGTCTGAATGCTCCAAAGAAGACAAAAGAACATCAGCTCTTCAATCCAGGGGCTCTCAAAAATCAAAAATCTTCTTTATTTCTGAAGAGTTCTCCAACTTTGAAGAACTTCTTGGCATTGATTGCAAGCAAAAGCGGTTTCAAAACGTTGCAAGATGTACCAAATGAAATAAAATTTGATGAACTATTCCACCATCCACAACACATTATTGATTGTGACTCCAAGCCAGATTTAGATTGAGACTCAGATTTTTAGTAATTGCATTCCTGATGATGACATTGACAAGATAAAGTCAATAGCACAAAAATAAATGATGTCTGAAGAGTTTCAGAATATCTTTCTTATTTTGCTTCATCTGCTCAGAGTATAAACAAATTTACAATTTACAATTTTCTACAAAAAAGACAGCATCAACTAACAAAATTCTTAGTACCCTTTGATGTATGAAGAATGTTTTCAATCTTGTTCAAGAATGTTATTGAATCACAAATTTTGTGTTCTCAATCAAGCATTGATATGGTACTGAAAATTGAAGACATTTCATTGATTTCATGCTTTCCATGTATCGAAAGCTTGAAAAGCTTAGAATTGGTTTGGAATCCAAAGCCTACTTTGACTCAATGGCCAAGAACCTGGAGCTATGGAGATACTCTGTCTTTTGAACTTGGTTGGTAATAGTTGCAACATGGTGCAAATGACTGACATGAAACACCAATTTTAATATGTCACACACTATCAGAAAAGGCTTCAGAAGTCCCAATCTTTAGGTTCTTCTAAGCATGGATTTTTCTTTTTTCTGGCAATACACACCTCTTGTTCAAAAGAGCTCAAGAATGCACTAAAAGTACTAAAAAATTATTTTCTCTCATGAGTCCACTGGTGTGTCCCACATATTTGGTTTGTCCAAAGACTGATGTTACAAAAAAACAAATTATTTGGAAATTCAAAACATTTCTGTCTGACAACAACATGTTGCCAATAGACTTTAACAATTCCAACTAAGATGTTGACTTCTTTGAGGATGATATCATGCTATTGTGATTTTTCATATCTAGATTATGATCTTGTGTTAAAGCTTTCGTTCTTGTTTGGAATTGATAACTTTGTTGCATAACATTGAAAAAAATCATCATAAATGTAATTCAAATCAGCTCAGAAAAAGTATCATTAACTATTCAAAAGCATTTATATTTCTGATATTCTTGATATTTAACAAAAGATTTTCTACCCTCAATGCAAAAAAGTAAGGAGGTTGGGAGAAATTTAAATTTTAGCTTATTATTGCATTATAACACTGCAAATATAAGTGACTTGAACAGGTCTCAAAGTAATAGTTTTCTTGAGCCTGATTTGAGACATGGCACTTTTTTCCAAGTCCAATTTGCACACCATTTTCAAGTCATTATTCCAGACAGTATTTTTAAAATTTTTATTTTATTTTGAACCAAAAATAATTATTGAGACTTTTTATTTAAATTTAAAATGTCGATTTTTATGTCAGTCAATTTTCAAGACTTTTATCTTTTCTATCTAGTCCTGGAAAGTTTGTGAAAACTGTTTACTATAGTAAGATTAAATTCACATGGACCTAATATTTTTCCATTTCTTTAGCCACCATCACTGCTGCTTTGGCCCCTCTGCCTCTGTCTGCACTTCCTTTGCACAGCGCCTCTTGGCCTTCCAGGCCATTTGCTTCCAGTTAAGCCCTCTTATGCGTTCAAAATCATTTTTTGGTGGATTGTTGTGTGGGTTGCTTTTCCTCCTTTGCCAAGACATTGTCAAGGATCAACGGAAACCTCAACAACAAGGCCATCTGCGGCAGAGGACTAAGCAACAATGAGAATACCCTTGGACAGAACCCGTCATCCTTGTCCTCCTCCTCCTCCTCCTCCTCCTCCTCCTCCTCCTCCTCTTGGAACTCAGGACTTGGACCCCCAAGAGGACTTCACGGCGTCTCACGCCTTGTCAATGAACTCCTTGCGTCGACCTACTTTGCCCTCCATGGAGTCATGTCCGTCGGCCTGCGATTCGATGCCATTTACAGACCGAGGTGATTTGTCGTCCCCTCTATGTTGGTTCCAATTTACAATGTCCATCACCTGCAGAATGGGGGAGGAGTGTCCCCGGACATGGATTTGGCAGAGAAGGCACTCGCTGCTGATCACACGCTGCCCATGCTGGACTGACTCCCGCAACTCAAGATGGGCGGTATGTGCGAGTGAATGTGTGGGTTCCTTGTCAACATATCCTGCTTGTCCCTCGTTCTGTTCCTGCTCCAGCCGTGCATTCCCGCCACCCCAATGCCAATCCCGCCCGCCCCCGCGTGCCCCTCCCAGTGCAAGGGCCAGCACCTTGACCCTTGCGTTGCTGGTGCTGCCTCCCCCACTGGTGCTGAGACTGGCAACATAGAGAGTGTGGTACATGGTGGCCATCTCCCAAAAGAGGGCAGTGAAGGGCTTGCTCCACTTGAGGACGTTCCACGCCTTGGTCATCCAGACAGTGTACTGGATGCACCAGTGGCCAAGGTGCTCTTAGAGGGAGAGGAAGACCAGCGCAGGGGAGGGAAAGGGGGGTTGTTGGGGGCAGTGGCAGTAGTGGAAGTAGACATGGCAGTGGCAGTGGCAGTGGCAGGGGAGATGGTGCCAGAGGCAGTGAAGGGCGAGGCCACGGAGCAAGGCGACGGGGCGTTGCAGGGTGGGGCGAGACGGCGGAGCATCGTGGGGCAAGGCGAGACGGTGGGGAGGTTTGGGGCAAGGCCACGGAGCAAGACGATGGGGCGTTGCGTGGCGGGGCGGGGCAAGGCAGCGTTGCAGGGCAGGGCAAGGCAAGGCCGCAGGGCGGTTCGGGGCAAGGCCACGGAGCAAGGCGATAGGGCGTTGCGGGGTGAGGTGAGGCGGCGGGGCGGCGGCGC
>JALLPE010005046.1:0-11836 GCA_036940025.1 Conticribra weissflogii
TTTCTCACCCAAACACACCCTTGCACCCAAAACTGGCTCTGACAAGCACATTCATTGGGTGTAAGGTGGTCATTATTTCCATCAGAATTACCCAACTTTGTAACACACCCATTCTAACATATCACCAGAGATGACTGCCAATGATCCAAGGATGATAGAGCTGCAATGGTGGTAGCAGATTGTCCAAAAATCACAATCTCAATTACCATGAATGTAGTAAATTTTTTCAATGTGTCATGCTCAAAACATAACACTTTAGACTTTAGACTTGAGTTCATTGCTGTATTGCAAAGCTTAATAACTTATCAAATCCCTCCAAAATATGCATCATGCTTTGTCTAAGGTTTGGCAGGAACTGGGAGATGCTGATTATGAAGTCAATAACATGGTAACTATGATGGCCAAAACAAATGAATTGAATTTTTATCTTTTGAACAAGAGGGGTTGCAATGGCAATGCTCTTGGGTGAAGATCATCAGGTTGAAACAATCAACAACTTCAACCATCTGCCACTCTCAAGAGAGGATGGAGTTGATAGCAACAGATAATCTCACAGACACCTGTTTTGTGTCTCTAAATACAGTCATGTCATAAGTGATGATTTTTGGGGAAATGAAGATTCCTGTTTGGATACAAACAATCCAAGACCTTGAGGGTTGGAAGAATGGTTGTAAGAATATGGAGAAGCATGTAAGAGAGGGAGAGGGAGTGATGAAAAATGGGAAAGAATCAAACTATTTGTTTGCAATCAATTTGGAACATTTGCTTTGGCATGATGTGCAGATGAAGGAGATAAAGAAAATACATGACTCATCAAGTGGATGGAAATAATGAAGGATAATCAGAATCCATCCACGTTTATATTTTTGGACTGCACAAGATGAATAAATTCTAAAAACCTAAAGAAGAAGTGGATTGATTTGACTGACATGGCATTTGGGTGACAGGTCTTGATACAACAAAGGAAGATGTGTCCTTCCATCAAACTTGTGGGTGTTGAGGAGGCAACAGAGGTGAAGAAGAGATTAGAAAATGAAAAACAAAAGAAAGAATTGAACAACAGTACTACTGAGGAAGACAAAAATCATTAAAAAATCATTAACAAACCATATTTGATATTACTACATTGAATTTTTGTCTTATTTCTTGATCAATTCAACACTACACTACAAACTTAATTTATTTCCTGTTGTAGCTGTGGCTGCCATATCAATGTGACATTGAAACCTTTGATCAAATCAATATATAAACACTTTCATTACTATTCAACAAAGGCTTGTGAGCAATGATGTGCCATGAATTTTGTTATTTGTTGACTTCAGCAACAGAATCATATCTACAGTGGGGTTGTATCTTTGCTTTCCCTAAAATATGTCTTGATTATGTTCTGAAGCTTCTTTTACCACTTCTAGTATACATTTTGTGCAAGCCTGATTTATGACAAGTTAAGGGTAAAACTTGCAATTACATTTCAGAAATGAGGAAATTTACAATAATGTGAATGTCCACACAAATTGAAATCTTAAATTTTTCCTGCTGTAGCTGTGGCTTACATTACCCAAACCATACACACTTTTATTAATTGGGAAAAGGATCCTGTTTTGGAGAGGGTCTTAGAAATAAACAGGTGGTAATTTTGTCACTCTTGGAACAATCAGTGGTAAAATTTCAGCTTTTTAGATTCTAAGGACCTTTTTCATATCTGATTTCAACTTCTGGCAACAGTTGAAATGTTGGTGACTCATAACATTATGATTATTACTTCAATTCTGTTGCACTCATTAGCAAATGTAGTATTTTTAGCAACTTTGGGTGCTGTATTGTAGAATTTTTATTAGGCAGTCTAGGCCAAGGCTAAAACACACCTACAATTTCTTCTTAGTTTTCAATGTCATTTTCACTATGAAATGCCTTTATCCAACCTTTAATACTAAGAAAAATTGAAAGAGGACCTCATATTACCCCATAAATAACCTACTAATGTAATTTCATTTTCATTCAACTAATGTTTGGAAGCTTGAAAAGGAAGAGATAAATTACACCTATGGAGATTGGTTTTTATCTGTGTGTTTCAATATATTCCCCTGTAGAAATGAACTGATCATCAAAAACACTTGTCCACCACACTTTGCCTTCCTCCATCACTGATTCATTTCAATTGCAATGCTATATCATTGTAACCACAAGTAAACCAAATGAGCAGACACCTCCTCCACAACCTCATGCAGCCCCTTCCCCACTGTTCCATCCTAAGCAACCAGCAGCACCTGGTGTTTCATCTACCAGAATGAATCCAATCAATAGAACAGCAGTTACCACCTGCCCACTATACATGCAATGTTATTATCCAGATACATCTTTTCAGATATGCCAAGAGAATCATTGTTTGTCTGTTGAAGGAATAAGTAGTGGTCAAAGTTCTCCATCATCAACATGAATGGAATTTGTATTGCTCAAATCAAATTTGAGTAATGATAGTTCAATCAAACAAACTAACTTGGTTGTACACATGAGGAGTCCAACTGCACAGGAAAACTGTATTTCTTCAAAAAGAGACAGCATTCCTCATCCTATTTTCCTCCTTTTGGTTTGGGGTTATACATGCTTCCTGCTGCAGCATCCAAAAGTGTCACTCTGAGAAAATTCAGGAAGAATGCACCCTGATCCTGAACAACCTCCCATCTGTCTCCTCCTACTCCAAGATAATAAATCAATCATCTAATTTCTTCTTTCAGCTTCCAACAAATATTGAGGTCAGAAAATTGTCAACACCATCATCTCTTGCAATCTAATCATCAGTGACAATGAATGAACTTGAATGTCAAGAAAATGATATCAAGACACAGCATTTTGAGACCAATGAGCAAATTATGATGAGTGTTGATAGAGTTGGGAATGATACTGGACATAGCGGGGATAGTGATGGAGAAGGAAATGAAATGTTATTGCTGGACTGTAACAAAAACAAGTCATTTGAAGAAATTCTTGAACATGATCTGATTGAAGCCAGTGTCAATGCCTACAACGAAGGAGTTATTCCAGGTGTACCAAAGAACTGACAGCAACATCAGTCTCCATCCAATTTCAAGTCATACAAGCCAATATTTGGAGCTCCTTCCTAGGAGAGAGTTCACAATCCTGGAAAGTTGTATCAATACACCTATCAACAAAAGTATTAAAAAGAATTATAGTTGGATCATTTAACTCCAGGTGGTGTAAATGTAGTTTCAGCCAACAAGAATGTGGCAAGAAGATCTGGGGATTGAGACTTTTATTATGATGGATACAATGTCAATGAAGCACATCTTAATAATCATGTTCTTCTTAGGGCAAACTCAAAAAATCAATTGTAGGATTCAAAAAGTGGCAAAATGGATGCAAAGTTTTTGAAGAGGCATGGACTTACACCTCACAATTGATCAAGTCAAATCATACAATGCACTCTTTCTTGTCAATGGTTTACTTCCAATTCACATCCCAAAGCTATCTGGTGTGGAAGATGATAACAGAATGCCATTTTTCAATAGTTTGTGCTTGGACAAATATGTATGCATTCAGTACTGAAAGTAATTGAAGAAAATCATATGGACAAGACATTAAGAGTGTGTCTGAGGAAGAGTTAGTTTGGTGGTTTGATGTATTCATTTGAGATGGGACAAGAGGCAGTACTGGAGGTGCTATTCATAGGTGGTGGATGATGAACAATGTGGATCATGATATTTGCATCATGAATGCTATGTATACTTTTGCTGGAACAAAATTAACTCAGTATTCAAGCTGAACAGTAACCATACATTCACAAAACAAGGTGACCCCAACTACAATTCATGTTCCAAATATGTCAACATTTTAAAACATCAATCCACAGCATGAATATCTTAATAATCATGTTCATGTTTTGTTCTAAAAATCCAATGCATTGATGAAACAACTGGTCTTTTTCTGGATATGGTGGTCCATGTTGTAATTGGATTACGGACAAGCCTGGAGTCAACAAAGGAGATCAGACAATCATGCTCTACAATTTTGGCCATCATTATTCACAACTTCATTTGCACTGACATTCACAGGTGAAGAAAGACACATGTGTCACATCTCAATGTGCCAATGAGACACACAAACCCATCCAGAGAGTTGGAATGCTCTTAAAGCTGTCTTTGCCTGCAGCCAATGAAGAAGTTGATGTAGATAATGTTGCATTCAAGATACCTACAATTGAACTAGCCAACAAACAACTGCAATAAAAATCAAACCTGAACACATCTACAATAGGCTGTGAACCCAGAAAAATATAAAATGAAAATCTTATATCACTGCATATAATCACTTCCAAGGCAATGCTATCACAAACTACCTTGGTGAATATAGATTTGGGTATATCTATACCACTTGGTGTGTTTTACTACCACAAGACATCAGACATCAACAATCAGTACATCAACCACATCAGTCAAAATGATACAACCCATAGCCAGCTGAAAAAAGCAGCAACCAATTGTTTCTCTTGAAAGCAAGTATCTTCTACAACAACAACCCAATCATACACTAAAGTGATTACTTTGTTCTAATCCACTGGTACAACAAATTTCACTTCTGTGATTTTTCTTCCATCATGTTGTCTATATGTCTCAGAGAAGGAAAGCAGTCAAGGAAATGTTAAGCAAGTATTGGCCATTGAGTACAATGAAGCCTGGTAGCTATATTTATCAACCTATTGGTCTGTTGATGCTGCAGATAAAATGGTAAAATTTTGCAGCATCTTCTACTATTGTTGGAAGTATTGACACTCCCCAATGTGGCACTGGGTATCCATTGCTTGTGTTGAAACATATGAGATGTACAATGAAATCTGTGATGGTGTTCTTGATCCTGAGTGGGGTATTCCACAGCAGGATAGGCTGGGCTTCCACAAATTTTGGATCAAGTTGTAAGAGCAAATGCTTCAATAAAGTGCAACAAACTGACAATTCAAAGGGGGTGCATCAATGAGACAATGTACAATGGAGTGCCATGTCAAACAAAAGAACCCTGAGTCTGTGGAGGAAGTGGAAGCAGCATTGATTTCACCAAAACCTGATCTTGGTCAGGGATGGGCAACTGAGTTACTTCCAAAGGCAAAGACAGTGGAATGAAGAAAGTTATTCCATCTTTGTAACCAGAAAGATGGGTAATTTGCATTGTTGTGGAAGCATTTTGATAAAATGGAGGTTCAAACAAATGCAGCACAATGCAACATGTGCAAGAAAAACAAAAAAATGGCAATTATGATTTGCATGGAGTATTGTTGTGTGTTTTCCAATAAGGAGTGGAATGGAGTATCCTGTTGAAGGAAGTGTTGTGATCAAGATTACTATGGGCTTGCAAGGTGTGATTACAAGATCCCTGATATTCTTCATCACAACTAGAAAGCACCCATTGAGCAACAGTAAAATAAAATAAGAGGCAGATTGATGCCTTACTGAAAGAGATCAAAGAAGTAGATTATACTATGAGGAAGTATTATTATTTTGAAACTATTTGTAACCGTTTAAATTTTTATTTGTGATTCAGATTATAATGAATTTTCAATTGAACAGTAAATGAATCATTACAAATTTGGAATATTAGCTGTGGAAATAAAAGCTTTTGTTGCTCTAGCACAATTGAACAATCCTATGAAATAACTATCAAACCCTTACAAAAAAGAACCAATCTTTACACAAATTAAATGGCACCTTCAATGATTGAAAAATTTCCAGTTGAAAGGTAATATGTTGATGTGAAGGAATGAATACATTTTGCTACACAAACATTGGAATACATACAAAAATGTAAAAATTGAACAAAGTACACCTTACACCTGCAAAAAACTCTGTAGGTATGCCTCTGTGGCCCAGATTGGCTGATTTCCTGCAATATGGGGACGTCATTCATCATTTGAAAGTGAGCTAAATCAAATGAATGAGCCCTATGAGCCTCAAACATACTGTAACAGGACGTAACTGACATATCTCCTTGTCAGGCGACACGAAACCCAGTATACTGGGTTTCGCAAAGAAAAACTTTGAGGTGAAAATGACCTACAAAAAACACTTTGGCATTATTTTGGCCGCCGCGATTGGATGCGCCTTGGTCTCAGCTTCAAAATGAACTAATTTTTATCAAAAAAGTCCCGTTCCTTGCCGAGATATTGCATTTTTCCTACAAGTGTGACTCAAAATCATCATAATTTTCAATATCAATGCCTTGTTTCGATTGATAACAGCGCTGGATAAAGTTTGTATCATCTAATAATTAATTATATTTGTGTTGATGACAGTATGTGAATGATTAAGGTGTTAACATACAATTATTCCTTTAGAATCTCATGTAATACAGTGCCTAAATGGTCAACGCGATGGAATATTTCGTAGCAGTTCACACAGAGATGGACATGACAAACTGCGCAACAAACAACACGCTGACAAGCACCCTTTGGCTTTGGTGTATCCATTGAATTTGCTACGTTTTTTGCTGCCCACATGTGGAGTTGGCATTGTGTAGGGTTTTTCTTCTTTTCGACAGGGGTGGGAAAGTGTTGGAGAGTGGCATCACGGCGGCATCTGAGAGTCCCGGTGGAAGGACATATTGTCTTGTCGTTTATTGCAACACATCGCTTCCTCTTTTCGACAGTCCTGGTGGGAGCAGTACGCTTGAGGTGCTTCAAATGCAAGCGATTGCGAGTTGGCCAGTAATTTAATGGGTCGATCCATGCCTTAGAAACTGCCTCAATGAAATTGTAGTGGTTGTAATCCCTTTCCCATCCATTCTCGTCGCAGAAGTTTTTGTAGAGTAGGTAAGAGTTCACTAACGAAACTTCAAAACCCCATAGCCAAAGAGCCCACCACCACTTAGTATTGCGAGTAAACCTCATCATTCGATAAACCAAACAAAGTTGATCAGCAATGTCGTTTTCTTTCATTTCATGGTTGTAGTTATGTGAGATGCAGAAGCGAAGAAACTTGAATATGATCATGGAACGCTTTGCTTTGCTCCAGACTTTCTTCTCAACTTCATTCCAAGTGATCTCCCGTGCAACATTGGTTATCATGTAAAAAGGTTTTTGGTCGTAGACAGAAGCTACAACCAAACCATTCACTCTAGGTTCACCCATCAAAACAGCAGCCTTGACGGTACCGCGAGCAAGCTTCTGCTCGGAAGCTTTCTTTGACTCCTCTTGATGCACGCATGGAGGAGCACCACGATTCTGTTTACAAAGAACTCCTTGTGTAAGAACCTTTGTCTTACAAGTGGCGGCTGTGACAGTGAAGACCACTGAATTGAAAAGGTTGTCCATGTTCACAGCATGGTGGAGGTCGCGAAATTGCTCGAACATGTGTAACAAACGAGCATGCATTGGGGACAAACCTTTCTCCAACCACTTCGATGGTACTGGTTTGTTTCTAAAATAGAATGCCCAGGTGTAACCGCCATCAGCAATTGCATCCATTTGGATTCCATCTCCAATTCGCTTGTACTTACCACACCTGGTTTTGTACTGCGACTTGCCTTGCATTGAGCAAGTTTGCTCGTCAGCCGACACAGTTGGCCCCAAATCCCATGCCTCTTTCCAAATGTAGTCCAACCAAGTAAAGAACTCATTCACTTTGTAATTGGGGCATTCCTCACGAGGTGGTGGAGTGGTCAACGGATCTTGCACGCCGAAGTAATGCTTGAACATGTGGTAACGTTGCTCGGCATCAGCTCCGCAATTCCTGTGGATGAAGTTGTTTCCTTGGACTGGGTCTTGCTCCTGCGACAAAAACTTCCTCAACATCTGCGGAGAAGGAATGAGACCATCCATCATGATAACACCAAGGAACTGACGGACGTCGTCATTGGACAAATCTCTCCACCGTCCTGCGAAGGGGGAGCCAAATTCACCAGCATTTGCAATCCTTGCCTTGCAATTTGTGTATGCAGTCCAGTTTGCAACCAAAAATTTTGTTCGCTTGTCATTTTTGACATCAATATTATCAATCAATTCAAGATTGTCACGTCCAGTTAAAGGGAGGAGAGCATTGAACCAATCGGCCGGGTGACTTGTTTCATCTAGGTTGTATTTCTCCAAAAACAATCGGTTTGGCCCACCCTTAACCCTTGGCACCTTGGTGAACTCCAATGAAGCACGGCCTTTCTTCACTGGTGGTGATAGCTTCTTCCCCTTGCGAGGGCGCTTTGGAGTTGACACCACCAATACCTCCTTCATTCCTGAGAACTCCGGGCGACTGAACTGCTCTGTGAACTTATATTTTGGATTGGGGGATGATCCATCCATTTCTGTTGGAGGCAAGAGACCAGTGTCCAAGTTGATTGGTTCTGGAACTGGAGTGGGATCAATGGTGAGCTCCTTCCAATACGCAGTTGGGGCAAGTCCATTCAAACATGAGTCCCTCTTCTCAATATCCGCAATATTTGCCACAGGAATTTTGTTATTTATTGCATCAATTAGCCGCTTCAATAACTCAGTTTTGTTCCCTGTTGCTTTGCATCCCCTCTTCTTCAGCTCGTGCTTCAGTTTGTTGACTTTCAACTGATTTGCTGCAGTTGTTGTCATCTTGTCTACCATGGGTTCTGGAGTCGGTGCCTTCTGCAGTTCCTTCGGTGGGTGATCAATTGAAATGGTAGGTTCTTTGTAGCTTTCAGGGTCTTCCCCCGCCTCGGCGATGGGATCGAAGTATGGCAATTCTCCATCTGAGTCATATCCTTTGGCATACAGGGCTTCGTCATGATTTGTCATCACAGCTGGAAGTGTTGGTTTTTCGACTGGAAATTTTGATGCCGGAGATGCCACCATTACCGCATCGGCGTCCCCCTCTTCTACCACTGCTGCCTCCGCCACAAGTGAACCCATGCTACTCCCCACTCCAACATCATCCACAGCAGCAACTGGTGGACTGTCGCCACTTGGAAAGGACAGTGGTGCCACATCGGCTTCATTTTCGTCACAACAACTCGGCGATGACACACACAAATCAACGTCGGCTGTAGGGACGGGAGGCAAGCGAGGGACTGGAGGCATCTCAGCACCCCGGAGTGCTTGCGTTCGCTCCTCTGGGGTGTTGTCTGAAGGAGTATTCATTGCAAGTGTGGTTTCAATTGGTCGGGGTGGAGATATCTGTTGCACCGTGGCAAGCAATTAAACCCACTGGTGTTTTTTGTGATGAAAGTTTGTGGTGCGAAATTGATGCATTTTCGAGCAGTTGTGGCGATCAAAACCATATTGGATGATCAACTAGTACGTTTTCGTGGGTGTAGAATTCATTTTTTTTATCAGAATTGAGCCAAACCCACTCGAATGAGCTGTTATTTTAATTTTTATTAAGGGGGTCACGAAACCCAGTATAGTGGGTTTGCCCGACAAGGAGATATATATATGTAAGAAGCAAAGTAGTGGCACAAATTTGGCATCCATTTTTAAAAGAGTGGAAAATTTGCGGAAGTTGGCTTTTGCAATATGACGAGTACATTATTTTACATACGCCTGATTCAGGGGAAATGTTAAAAAGAGATGAAGGTCTTGAAATTTTGTGGTGTTCCAAACTAGAGTTGAACAAAAGCAGTAGGTGGTATGTCCCCGGCCGGGTTCGAACCGACGACCTTTTCGGTGTAAACGAAACGATCTGCCACTGATCTACGAGGACGTTGCACTACTATCATTGTCTAGTATTTATTGTAACTTTCAAAATGACGCTGCAATTCTCTCTGAACTTCCCACTCTTTTTCTCCAGAGTATCTTCCTAATACCCAAAGCTGGAGACTTTACATCTTTAAATTAATCCAATATGGAATATTATTAAACATCCTATGGCCTCCAGACACAATATTTCACCATACATGGTATAGTGATGAAGCTTCTTAGTGATTTTTGTCCATTGTGCAAAGGTATACTTTTAAATAGAATTAATACTGCAGAATGAAAGGAGTAATGAGGAGTCTATGTTGGATGGATGTTGGAACAGATAGATTGTCAATGATGGATGGTGAGGTAGATCAGATAGAGTGTCATGCCAGAATTTGAACATGAAGGAAGATATGTGTATGTCTGCCCCTAAAACATCAAGTTCAAAAGAGAAGTCACCTAAGCTTCTTATGATTTTACTTTGTGAATACAGGTAAATTGCTTTACTAGTGATTACCTGGGTTATAACCATTTTTGTTGGAAAGAATTGTTTCTCTTATTTCAAGCTAGTTTATCAGACACATTGCATCATTGTGAAGAACCACTGCCACTCTTCTTCATTCCAGTGCAAATGGAAGCATGGAACAATGAGAAATGTGCCTGTCCTGTAAATACAGATGTGCTAAATTGCAAGAGCTTGACTTTCCATCTATGTTGACATGTTAGAGTAGAGGGATGTTGCTCCTTAATCTTTTAAAGTAGATGTGCTGCTAGGAGCTGGCCATTATGATCAGTAGACTAGAGTTGTAAGCCCCATTGCTGATGATAAACTGGTCATTGATCTGGACTGGTAGATATAGGCTAGGCCTTGCCTCAAAGGCTTGTGGCTGTTCCCCCACTACAGGAGATGATTGATAACTGGATTTGATATCAATCATGTCTTGAAGCATCTGGAGTCTCGGGAAAGGGACAGGACCTCATAGCAACACATAAAGACAGTGAATTTGGTTTGATTGGGCACCTGAAGAGCCTGTTAATACACCCCCTGAAGAGGGCTGTGATGATAAAGGAAAGGAGGAGGAGTTTGACCCTGACCAATCCTTCATGAAGGAGATGAAGAGGATGAGGAAGAAGAGTCTGAGGTTTTTCAAAGGATGATATGTGATTTTCAAAGGATGATATGCTGTGACCCCCTATGGGCCTAGTGCTCCAGAATGTTGCTGAATGGATCCAAGGCTACTGATGCAAAACAGGACTGAGCCACCCCAAAAGTAATTGAGAATAGGATTCTCATTGCTGCCATGAGTGCGCTGCTGTAGTGTGGATATCCCTTACCCTTGGCCTCATGGAAAAGATTCTTGGTACCATCATTGATGAGCAGTGCCACAATAACCCCCAGGCCTTAAAGAAAGAGGTTGAGCTGCTTGTGTCTGCTATTTGCAAGCCTAGTAGAATGAAGGGTGGGACCTAAAACCCCAGAGTTGATGCTCCCTTGTCTGCTCACAAGATATCATCGCAATCACATGCTTTGCCCTCAAGCATCAACAACAGTGCAGCTAAAGGGTTCAGCCAACACAGCCCTCTGCAACCTCAAATTTTTTTTGTTCTAACAGGAAATTGAGGCTTTGTACAATAATAAGGTAGCCCAGATGAGCTGTTCCAAATGGGATCCAAAGAAACACACTGCTAGTGCTGATCTGGTTGAAGAGTATTTCTGACAGATCCAGGAAATTTGTGGGGTACACTTTACCTACCTCAAATATGAAGCTGAAATCCCAATTTATGCTCCCACTAGTGATGCTGCTATTCTCAGCGGGGAATCACTTCACAACAAGATGATTCAGCAATATCCAATCTTTGCTATCTGGAGGGAATTTAGAACTCTTTCCTCAGTGCCAGGGCCAAGGACACCCTTACTACCAACCTTGAGAACAAGATCTAGCACCTCAAGTACAGTGGACCTTGCGGGGGATTTACCATTGCCACTTATGTTAAGAACCACTAGTCCTATTTCCAGTCCACGATTGCATTGGCCTAGAAGACCAACCCTGTTGTCAATGGTCCCAGCGCTAGAGTCTGCCATTTCCTCATGGCATTTTTGATCCCTTGCTTATAAATGACAAAGTGGCCATTAATACTGGCTGTGACAAGTACTCTGGCAACTTTGATGTCATGGTTGAGTACCTGACCAACCAT
>JALLPE010005066.1:0-11187 GCA_036940025.1 Conticribra weissflogii
AATGAATTCATTAGCCTAAACAATTGATCATAACTTCATCAATATTAAATGAATTGAATTAAAGTAAATTAGTTTTCAATTATTCAGATAATAAGGAATCCATGGCACCTATGCTCGAAGTAGCTCTCCAACATTTTCAATGAAAAGACCCTATCTGAAGTTCATCAGTGGAATTTTTTGTGCGATAATTAATTGTTTTTTTTAACCGCCAAAGGCTGTGCAAAATTTATACTGATTCCTATCAACAAATTCTACAATCACTTTGTCTCACAAAAAACATTACAATGGCAAGGCGTCGTTGGAAACGACCATCCACTCTTCAGCTTGGTGGAGACGCCAAATGCTGGGCCCTCTTCTCCCAGCTGCATCCCAAACCATCTCTTCTTTCCCATTGTCCCAACCCTGAGCCCAGAAAAAAAGTTCGCAGTCTTGTTGCAACAAAAATTGACACTGTGACTAGGCAGGGGCGGACCTACGAAGCTGTCTTTTTTTCTTCCGAAGAATTTCCGGATGAAGAACTGTTCTGCGCTCGGCATTACTGCCATGTTATTGAGGAGGGTCCTCCAGAGAACTTCTTCACAGCAACAGTAGCAGGGGAGAATGTTGATGCTGTCAAAGATTCTGGAATTGAAGAACCAGAAAGCATTGATCCGGCCGTCTTTGATGCCAGGAATTCTGTCAAAGATATTGAGTTTGTTTGAAACCAGGGACTCCAAGTTGATGATGACAATGATCCTGCACCGGAGAACATCCCTCTTCCCAATGAAACTCCAAACCACAATCAACTGAATGATGGACAGTCGTGGGGATATGACTTCGTTGATCAATGTGCTATCACCGGAGTTGTTGACCAGGCCCCAAAATTTCATGGAGGTTGGATCCCAAAGAACAATTCAATTCTGAATAATTTTATTAAGATCCTACCATGGGATTTTTTTCTCAACAAAATCATTCAAGAAACTTCCAATGCACTTGTTGCAGAGAAAGTGTCTCCTCTAACAGAGGGCAAATTTCTACAATTCATCGGTTTGTGGTTTTTGATGGCAACTGTTTCTGGTTTTTTGAGGAGCGACTACTGGTCAATGAAAGAATTTGATGAGAGGAAAAATCCTTGTCCATTTAACTTCTCCACATTCATGAGTAAGCAAAGGTTTGATGCAATTAACTGTGAATTACGCTTCACTTCCAAAGCAGCACCGCACTACACTGACCGGATTTGGGAGGTCCGCGAGATGATTGTTGCATGGAACAAACACATGGCTTCTGTGTTTTCTCCCAGTTGGATTCTTTGCCTGGACAAAAGCATGTCCATTTGGCATAACATGTTCACATGCCCAGGCTGGTTTTTTTGCCCACGGAAGCCACATCCCTTTGGCAACGAATATCACACCGTTTGTTGTGCAAAAAGTGGAATTCTGACCCAGATTGAGTTGGTGGAGGGCAAAGACCGCCCTGCAGAGATGGAAGCACCCGAATTTGACAACAAAGGAAAGACGGTTGGGCTACTCCTTTGTTTGCTTCAGCCGTATTTTACATCATGTCGATATGTTGTTCTTGATTCCGGCTTTTGTGTTTTAAAAGGTATTGTGGAGCTGAGAAAACGAGGAGTTTTTGCTGGGGCGCTTATCAAGAAGCGTCGATATTGGCCATCGTTAGTTCCTGGAGTTGCGATGAACTCACACTTCCACAATAAGCAAGTTGGCGAATGTGATGCGATTTCTGGAGTGTTGGATGAGGAAAAATATTTTATATGGGGCATGAAGGAGCCTGACTATGTCATGAAAATTATGGCAACTGGAGGTGCTTTGATTTCAGATGAAAAATGCAAACAAGTTACAAGAAAGTGGACCGATCGAGATGGGGCCCCCAAAAGTGCCAATTTTCAATACACGAAACCTTTTGATTGGCATTTTTGTTACCGTCACATTGTGGATGACCACAACAATTTGCGTCATTCATCACCAGCATTGGAGGAGACATGGCTTACAAAGCGCTGGGCAATTTGTGTGTTTACTTTTTTGCTTGCAATCAGTGAAGTGAATTTGTACCTCGTCATGCGATTTTTTGTGTGGAAAAAGGATGAGGAAAAAAATTTAACATTCTTGAATTTCCGTCGCAATCTCGCTTGGCAACTAATTGACAACCCAATTTTGAAGCAGAACGAAGCAACAGTGGCAGAGAGGAGAATGATGCTCCGCAATGAGCACAAACTCTCAACTGCGCCAACACATGCAAAGTGTTTCAGGAGGGGACGATGGGACCGTAGCAACCGACAGCCATACCAGCAATATAAGTGCAGGACGTTTGGTTGCAGCAAAACAATTCGAACCTATTGCTCCTGTCATGTTGGAGAATGGTTGTGCAAAGACTGTTATGGTCTGCATATGGCGGATGTGACAAAACAATTTGCAGAAGGTCCTAATTAATTCATTGTTTTAAAAATCCCAATTTTTCATGTTATTTAATCTAGATAATTTGCCTTCTGCCGATACTGCCACCTACAATCATTTTTACACTGTTGTAATCCTTGTGAAATTCTGCATTTTGCAGTAATGAGGAAAGTATCATATTTCAAAGTTTTGTTAAAAATGACTCGGGGTGTTGATGCCAATAAATACATTATTTTGGGTGATTCACGGGCCGTTTTTCAATAATTTTTTAGTTGAAGGTGTAGGGTAGAAAGTCATCATGAACGAGAACTCGAGTGTCAAAAATGTCAATGACTGACACTGTCAACCCACCGTAGAGTGTTTACGTCGTAGTGCCATGCTTACTATTCCTAAATTCAACTCATATTATAATAATCACATACTCTCTCTTACAAAAGAAAAACCCTGAAAGATATCAGATTAGCCTGTTAAGGACAGTTCATAAGATATATCGCTAATATCTCCGACTTTTAAGTTATCTGGTGAGCCATCATGTCTCATGTCTTGTCGAAACTGAGAGTGTCGCAAATGGTTGTGAGCAATGGATCGATTCAGCTACGAGGCATTAGTGTCATTTCACGGAATGAACTAGTGTCTACGGTGATGCTTTCGGATGCCCCTGAAAAGTTATCTCAGCGAGCCATTTCAAATTATTCTTCAATTTTTTGTTCCAGAAAGCTTGGGTTGGTCCATCGGTTTGGTTCTTCCAGTGGTTGCAGTGACATGTCTAATGAAACAGTTGGGCTCGGTGGACGGCTGTTCGGCAATGATGACAACCCCGACGAAAAAATCTTGGAGGAAGTCAGAGGTGCAAATGAAAGGTATGATCCGGGCAGTCAAATTGAAGATTTCGTTCATCTTGGAAACTATTACTTGCCTTCATAATATTGAAATTGGGGATGTTTGCAGCCAATGCTAAATGCAGATTTTGAGCGAGCGATGGCTAAAAACTTTTCGTTGTAAAGACTAGTTATTATTTCTTCACAATCTCAACGACCACTTATTCACTCCTTTTTTTACCGCCCCAGATATTTGGGGAAAATTGAGCTTCGCAAAGGAGACGACAATGAATGGAGACTCTTTTCAACAGGCACCTTCCCAAACGGGTCGGTTGTCATTTCTTCCAGACTCATGAATGACTCTGCACAATCCAAATCAACGTCTCTCTCGGACTCAAAGCCCTCGTCTTGTGCTTATTCCATTCAAATCGACTCAGATAAGCACATTTTATTGGATTTACCGGCCAGGTTTTTAAATCATTCATGTGATCCAAATGTGGGAGTGAAGGGAGAGGAAACTCTGAATGAATGGGGGGCGGTTGATTTTGTGGCGTTGAAGGATATTGGTGTTGGCGAGGTATGTTATGATAGTATTGACGAGGATAATCATTTTAGGTCGCGCGGGAGAGCCGAGTTTATATGCTTCCTTTTCTTATCTGAAAGCTCGTGATTATTGATATTTCCTTATTGTTACAGGAAATTCGATATGATTATGAAACATCTGAGTATGAAATCTCAGGCTTTTCGCAGTGCAGTTGTGGTGCATCAGAATGCCGTGGTCGCATAAGTGGATTTAAAGATAACGGGGACATCATACGATCGAAATATGGTGGAAAGAATATTGCACCTTATCTCTTGCGAAATTAGTGACTAAAACGATTTTTGAATTGTTCTGATGATATTGGGAATGATGACGAATTGGACTTACCTTTTCGTGGCACTTGAGTTGGGTTTACATCGGAAATAGACGATTGTTTCGTCGAAGGAAGTGCGGAATTTAAGGGAATCCTAGGCAGCTGGTGATGAATGATATTTTTTAAACTGATGGGTCTAACATTATGCTTTCCAAATACTAGATACCAGGAGGGAAAATATCTTCAAAAATCTGTACTAATCTATTGGGAATACCTACACTACTAGCCACGCTGCCGTCATGAGATACAGCACACTTCACTTTTGGACTCACGTCTAGTTTCCCAACATGGCTTGCTATACGCTTTTGATCCGTCCCCGAAATTAAGTTTGGTTTTGAATGTAGCATACACTGGTCTATGATCAGATGTCTTTATATCTGGAACGCTGCAATAGGATAACACCTCTACATCTGCGTCTGCTTTGTACAATATTCGATCAGTCCATGATGGAACACGTTTCTTCTGCGACGAATCATAATGATCTTTCAAGTATGTTGGATGGACAAACACTAGAATTAGAAACGAATAGAGTAATTTCGAATGAAACTCCTTTCAAAGCACAGTTCACATTCTCTCTCACCAGAATTGCGGTCAAACTTGTAAGTAGGAAAGAAATTCAAAGGTCCTTCCGTTAGTGTTATTGAATCTCATGAGCATAGTGAGCTCATCGTTGCACCGTAATGCGTCATGCAAATGATTTTCAATCAATCCATCGACAACTTCTCGCGTCCCACCGACTCTGAAATTCAAATCACCAAACCAAAAGACGTGATCAAATGCTTGGACAAGTGGATTCTTCGTCTTATTGTAATCGACTTTCATATCTTCAAAATTATCAGAGATGTAGTCATCTTCTGGATCTGCCAGTTGTGGTGTATGATGAGCCGTACTCTCAAGGAAATCACTTTCTTCGTCCATATAGCTACGTGTGCTGTCGCCGTTTGTGTCTTTGAAAACGATGCATTCTTCACGCTGTGTTAAAAATGTTGCCATGTCACTCGATATCTTTCGAAACTCATTGACCCTTCATGAATAGATACCACAATAATCGTAATTGTTTTGAAAGATTCACACACATTAAATTGAAGTTTATGTAGACAAAAAATAGCACACCTTCTGATTGTTGCGTGTTGATGAGCTGCCAAATGAGCATTGATGAAACAAAATGTGGACTCCGCAATCGACAAGGAAATTCCAATTCCTCCTTTGTTTCCCAGCTTTTCACCGATTCCTGTAGGCGCCGCGAGCGAGCGAATGTTCGATACTAGATGAGAAATCGCTTTATGGACGAATAGAATTCTGGACAGCAGAACGGAAGTAATATCAATTTGTCAACAATTGCAAAAAAGTAGGCATTAGGACTAAAACAAAAAATCAACAATCAATCATTTTATATCCAGCAACACGATAGACTTGCATGTGAGATGCTTGAAGGGAGTGGCTATGCAAAGCATCATAATCCGTCCCCAACACACTCTGGAGCGTAGATTCCCACTTTGCTTTCGATGGTACAATGATGGATTTGGCAAATGTATTCTCGCACTCCTGCGTTCCAACTGCAATCACATGGTATTTTCGACAGGGAAAAAGATGTGTCTCCAACTCTTCCGCCGGCGGTGGATCTCTGGCCTGCTGATTCCATGTGACGATTCGCACGAGGATGCCTTTGCTTTCGGCTTCGTTTTTGACATCTTCATATGTCGGCGGGAGGTTGTCAATTGGAATTGATGAGCGGTCATCGGAGAGGGGCTGAGGCCACGAGTTGAGTAACAGCGCCATTGGAACCGAAGACCGCCTTGATGCTTGCATTGCAACGCCTCGAGTTGGATGCCGAGGATCCAGGATGGATTTTTATTGCCTTATGGGTGAAGCGGGACAAAGGAATAGTTTACTTATAATTCGTATTTCTCTACTAATTTCTCAGGGAATATTCCGGTAGGAAAACAATCTCTGGAATGGTTTTAAAGTCGAGGTTAAAATTCAACCTAAATATTACTAGAATGCAAGGCTACGTACGAGCGAGGCACAGTTGTTACACCACACCATCATTTTCGTAATTATTTTGAGACACCGTCACTTATCACTTGTCACTTCTAATTTTGTTAGATATGTCGACACCTTATGCTCGTATTCAATCGAAAGAAATTCTAGGGCCCGCAAACCACATTTTCATATATTTATAAGCACAATATCACAAGCGAGAGCTGGTGGTATGAACAGTGTTGTGGGTCTATTTGGTATCGGGATTTGGGATGGGCGGTGGCAGTGGGCAGGGTGGATTGATCGAAAAATCGAGCATTATTATTACCAATAATAATATGATACAAGACGCCTTGGCGGCATTGTATCATACCTATTGAATTTTGGTTGATGATTTTGGCGATGGCATAGTGGGCCGCGTTGTAGAGTACTAAGAAGGTACTCTCATGTGTACGTAATTTTTCAAAATTAATGATGACATATATGCCTAAAAAAAGCGAACTCCATGAATGGTATTCTGGAATGCATATTTTTCAATACAAAGTGAACGAACTTCAGCGAAGAAAAAATGATGAGCAAGCCTGACTTCTTGGAATTGATTTTATCGCAAGATTCACTAAAGCGTCATTCAAAATTTCAAATTTTGAACATAAGCCATTTTATGCGAACATCTATAAAACATTTTAGATTTTTCAGTACAAAGGTCAAAACTCCGACAAATTGCTCACAATTATTCCTCGTCTATGGTGTTGATCCAGCCACCGCTATGGGATGGCATAATGGCATGCGTGGACCAGACAACATCACCCAGATCTTCTACCAACACACATAGACATAGTGAAGAAAGTCAAATTTTCTACTATTTTTGTCCATCAACTCCAGCAATAACGAAGTAAAATAGTACGTAACAAAAATAATATTCTCGTGTTCCCGTTGCAAGACAAATGATAATAAAGTTACCTACAATAAAAAAATAGCCAATAATACCGAAGTATGATAGTGTGTCATCAAAGAGAATCAAAGAGCATCAAAATCTTGCACTATCATATTGTATTACTTGTTGGTAGTAGTATCACCAAACAACTCTTGTCCCATTTCAGTTGGTCACAAAATAATTAACGTTTTGCTTTCAGCAACCTGAGTTACCGAGGTTCATATTATCCATTGCGCAGCCGAATTCTAGAGCGAGTTAATATCCGACTTCAAAATTTTGCGCTATTCCACAGCTGGAGGAACAAACGATGTGCAACAGCAGGACTATTACATACAATCATGGCATAATTGGCACGAGAAACCGAAGGTGGTTGAATGCTACTGTTATCGGGGTTGTACTCTTTGCCTACCCATCCACAGCGATTGATGCGTTAGATGGCGCCGTCGAAAAGGACAGAATAAATGGAGGCTTACGCCGAGTTAGCGATCGAAAATTGTGGTGGGGTTTCAGTCGTTACGGCAAAAAACCAGAGCCAGTGGAAACGATGGATCCAACGCTCTCGCCGACGTTAGCACCGACTCAATCGCCCACTATTTTGATAGAACCCGTGCCTCCCGGCTGGAGAAGCGATGGATTTGCTGAAATCGATACGGCATCCAAGTCATCGAAGGATCCGCCGCCCACCCCTGATCAGTTACGGGGAAAATTTGTCTTAGTCCCAAAACAAACGAAGAAACTCGGAGATAGCAATAGTAGTGAGGATTCTCCTTCGGCGATGGCCAAGTCCGGTAAGGGGCCCGGCCCTGTGAATCCAATCGAGCCTCAGCCTGAACCTGAACCTGAACTTGAACCGGTTTGGAATGGAGATGGACACCCTCCAGAGCCAGAACCGATCATGACTCCCAAACCAACGAAGAGTCCTACACAATCAGTATGGAATGGTGATGGACATTCTACCGAGCCAGAACCCATCATCACGCCCAAACCAACCAATAACCCAACCAACAAATGGAATGGAGATGGACATCCTACGGAACCAGAACCGATTGTAACTCCCAGCCCATCGAAAGAACCTACCAAGAACCCAACGAAGAATCCAACCGACCGACCAACGTCTTCGCCTACTTTCGCTCCTAGTGTATCACCTACAATGTCCCCAGTGGCACAAGTTCCTACTCCTGGGTGGAAGGGTGACGGGCACACGCCTGAGCCGGAGCCCATCGTCACTCCTGACCCTACGAGGGAACCGACCAAAACACCGTCTGCGGAGCCGACGTTATCACCAACTCTCTCGCCAACTTTGGCACCAGTGGTTCCAATTCCGAGTCCAACGAGAAATCCGACTAAGTCCCCGACTGAGGCGCCGTCTCCAGAACCTACTCCGGGCCCTACCTCATCTCCAACAAGAAATCCAACCAAGGAACCAACAATGTCACCTATATCTCCACCTACCTCCATTCCAACAAAAAATCCATCGAAAGAACCAACAATGTCACCCACGTCGAGTCCGACCGAAAATCCTACAAAGAGCCCTACTGATCATCCAACATCGTCGCCAACTCTGTTCCCATCTGTCTCACCTACTTTCCCACCTGTGGCACCCGTTCCCACTCCAGGATACGAAACTTCCAAACCCACTGACTCTCCAACAAAGTATCCGACTAAGTCTCCTACTGATGCTCCAGTGGCACCCGTCCCTGCTCCCGGATATGACACCAACGCCGCAGCAACTACAACAACAACGTCCACTCAAGCAGCTCCTGTTGATGGACCATTCCCCCCCCCGGGAATGAGTTTCCGTCAAGAATCCTTCACGGATTGCGAGGAGGTCCGAGGAGGCGAGCCACCCGTATGTCTCGATGTCTGTACCACCATAACATCCATTTTTGACGGTGACACTTTGATTCATGAGACAAGCAAAACGGAACAGAAGAAGTGCGAGAATTGGAAAGAGTTTATGAAGGAGCAGAAGAAATTGGCTGAAAATAGTGATCAAAGTGGCTAGATTCTGCTGTGCGCGATAGGAATGGATATCAATGTGATATAACTTCACCGCTCCGGCCAGAGAAGAGGTTAAGTATTTAGGCAGCATTATTTTGTAGAGGAGAAAGTCTGATGTCTTGGAAATGTGCGGACAATGTAGTTTTCTTCTATCACTTCTTGTGCTTATAGGAATCCCTAAATATGCTTCTATTTTGCCTTCGGTATTAAATAAGTGTATTAGATACGATTGCATGGTGTAGGTGTAGGTTTGGAACGCTGGAAGGGAATCATCGAATAAACCAAAATGGAACATAGAAATCGTTAAAAAAGGAATTTCATATCTGGATTAACTGTTATGCATTCAGAATATTTTTCACTCATTGCGCTTGATTGGATTACAATTTGAAATTGCCTATGAAAAAGATTTTTATTTCTATGGAGACAGAAGAGGCTCAATGTGTTACTGTAGTGCGACTAGGTAGGAACTATCAGATATTCATGATGTTGCGAATGGCCGAATATGCTACCGTCATCATGACCTGCAACAAACTGCAAGAAATGACTAAAAAACAGCAACTACTGAAGTATGAATTTCCATCTTTTTTAAAAATCAATTTGCATTGATGGTGTGATGTTCAACGTGAACATTGCGCACCAAGTAAGGGCACTCTCATGAAACGACTAAACGGCCGATTCCTCTTCATATCAGGGATTAAGAATACAATATTGATGCATTTTCAATTGAGACACAAATAAAATGTTTCCCACTCCACTCCCCCTCTACCACTATCATCGTTGAATTGCCGACCGTCTCAATCATGTTTCCCCAGCAAATATTTTGCAATGTTCTTCCCCCCATACTTCTTGTATATAGAATCCCCGCTCTCTTTGAACCCATAGACATGTCCACGACAATTCGATGCCCCGCAATGACACTCGGAAAACGCACCGATTTCATACTCGGTTGTTTCGTAATCAAATCGAATTTCCTTGTGTCGGCGAGACGATTGAAAATGTCATGAGCTCAATGATACCAGAGAAACTGCATCAATAATTTCACTTGATATCGACCATCACCATTCTGCAACTTTCAACTCGAATCGTCAGCAAAAACTCACCTCCCCCGCAGCAATGTCCCTCAAGGCAACAAAATCGTAAGACCCCCACTCATTCAATTCGTCACCAACTCCGACGTTGGGATCACACGAATGATTCAGAAATCTCGCAGGCAAATCCATCATCATATGCTGATCCCATTTAATTTGTATGGCGTGAGAACAGGACGTGGATTTGGGATTGGGCACGCCCGCAGTGGGAGAGAATTCATCTCGGACTGGTTTTGAAGAGATAACAATAGTTCCTTTGGGATACGTGCGGGACGAGAAGACTCCCCATTGGTTGTTCTGCATTTTTTGGAGTTTGATGTTTCCTTGATATCTTTGTTTGGGTTGGTTTGTCGTGTTTTGAAATAAGAGAGAAATATTGTAATTGATTTTAGATTAGATGTGAGTTGTTGGATCGTGTGCAATTTTTTTCATTCGAATCAATGAAGTACTAGATGACAAATAATATTTATCAAAAACGTTCGGACTACAAATGATTCGACGAATGGTCTGAAATATCAAAACATGCCGCTTCATATGCAAGCAATGAATCGATAAGAAAAAATGGTGCATTGAGGATTACAACGCAAAAATCATTTACCTGGCATTGGCTTCTTCCACCTCTGCAACAGCAATTTCATCTTCGTCATTCCTAACGCTTGCGTTAGTCGACATCATTTTCGCATTGACCAAGGTTGAGGAGATGCAGGACGAATTGCATACAAGTGTGATAGAGACACCTTCACTGGGCGGCTTGACGATGGGATTGTCGACAACATGGTGGCTGGGCATCAGTTTGAAAGCATGTCGACTGCATCCCAAAGCAGGCGCCGTTTGCCATGCCATGACCAATGCCGCTCTTCCTGCTGCGCGGCGGAAGTAGGGAGTCATCATTGTTCTCGCCCGTCCGTCGGGTTGATTGATTGGCAGCGAGGTGGAGTCTTCAAGGAGTGAGCGGTTGGAGTTAATGATTATCCTGGCGGTAGGGTAGTATTGAAAGATTGATATTTTGGATATTCTTTAGTTTTGGGGGCACCTCTAGCTTTTTACTAGTAAATTAGGTTA
>JALLPE010005112.1:0-10434 GCA_036940025.1 Conticribra weissflogii
TGAAAAGTATCAACAATTGATGAAACAATTTAGAATCTATTGAAACCATTTAGATGGAATAATCTGGAATGGTAACCATCCTTGGTAGTAAATATATTAGATCAAAAGCAACACATGAGATAAAATATTTCCCATTGCCCCAATCAAATACACCACTTTTACATCACACACACATACGCACATTTAACCTCCCTCCTCTGCTCCTTCCTATTGGACATGCTACCCCTGAAACCCTGCCACCAAATTGGATTCTGGGAGCAGACCACCTGATCGCAACTCATCAAATGGATGAAGTGGTGGGGATGTTGACCGCACAACTGGTGGTGAGATACAGATTGGCAGATCATTTGGGGGGAGCATAACATGACAGGTGAGGAGGGGAGGGGGTATAAAACATCAAATGGTTTGGTGGTGGTTGCTCTGTTGATCACTTGGAGGGAAAGAGAGAATGGCAATGCTGATGACAATGGTGAGGATGATGCCATCTTGAGGGGATCCTATTGAGGAGAGGGGAATCCCATTTGAAAAGCCTTGGTGATTGATTGCAACATCCATCAAGGAGATGGAACTGCCTCTTTTCATGTTGATTCCAACTCCTCTCCTTCTTCTGAATACAATGATTTCATAACTCCCCTTTTTCCCATCCACAAAAGGAATCACCTCCACATCATGCTCTTCATGTTGGACCTTCATGCCTTGTCCAATTATCCATTTGCTAATGCAGAATGCACAAACAACTATCTGCTTCCTGACAATTGCCCCAATGATCTCTATCTCTCTGCTCTTGATGAGGCATTGGATTTGGCATTAGAGGAAGTGTGTCTGCAACTGGTGCTCTACAATGTCAGAGTTGATGTACGTGGCTCCAATAGGCTTGGGATACTGACCATATCTAGAGAGGGAATGAAGCAGCACAACCATTGCATTATTGCCTAGTGCATAGAGGGTGGGATACCCATGGTGGTTGTCATGGGTGGGGAGTACAACAAAGACATGAGGGCGTTGGGACATTGCCATGCATTTTTGGGCCACGGTGCCATCCACTCTAGTACAACACAACAGAGTAGTGTTTTAAACGCCCCAAAAAATTGTTCTGTAATTTAAAATTGAACCAGAGTAGTCTAAATAAAATAACTCACATTTCTGAGGAACTAAATTTAGAATTAACTAATTAGATCAACTAACAGCTCTGGAAGTGCCCAACATACTTCAAAGTATGCACTTTGACGGACTTCTGGAGGATCAGCAATCAATGAAACTAAATCAGAATCTGCTTGAAAAGTGGTAAAGGGGGCCAATCGAGCAATTTGATCCAAATGTGGTGAAGTGACTCATATTTGAAATTGAAAGGCATTTGAACACAAAGAGAGTTCAGGATCAAAGATGGGCAGCAACAATAATGATACTAACACACAGGTTTTGACCAAAACGGTGGCAACTTAGGTGGCTAACCCAGCCAAAAGGTCCCTCGTGAAAGCGGGAATTGGAAGCATGACAGAAGAACAGCGAAATGAATTTTTTGAACAAATAAAGCTGGCCATGGGAGGCGCCGGGTACAGGCGACCAAGTGGAGATATCAGGTTAAATTCCTAGGCTGTCGCCCACTTTCTACAGCCAGGCTGGTCTAACACAAATGTCCCATGGCAGCGGGATTTCAAGTGGAAATTCAAATTTTCGAAACTTCAGCAGTGGCCTGCCACCACCACCCATCTCACAGGTGTTCACACAGGCAGACACGCAAGCAGCAACCCCCACATTCAATAATTGAACACCTATGTTCACTGACACAGGAACTCCACAGTATATACCTACATCAGCAGATTTTGATGTCCCAGAATCTGGAATTGGGGCAGGAATTACCAGTTTGCATAGTACAGTTACGTTCTCTGCAAAAGCTATCAAGTCCTTGGTTCCCAAGCTCAAGAAGGATGATCTAGAGTCATATATAGTATGGAAGAGGAAGTTTACTGTAAACTTTGTTTTCAAACACCTATCACATGTCATTGATGCAAACTATATGTCACAGGCCCTACCGCCAACCCAAGCAGAGGTGATGAACCTACCAAGAAACCTCTACTTGTTAGTACTGGTAAGTGAGAATGACTGAGTTGTGGCATTTTTGCAATACTAGATGACGATGCTGCTATTGTACTAGAGGAGGCAAAATTAGAAGGGTACAAAGAACTAGGATTAGCATACACATATCACAAAGCAATACAGAAAATAAACAGTTCTATAGCAAGTTGACCAAGACCAAGCTGAAAGCAGAGTTATATGGTGTCAAGTTAGCAAAGGGAGCCGACATACAACATATCAAGACTAAGTTTCTATGTGCAGGACTACCATGTCCAAACAGCAATATCACTGGTACAGCAATGAAGGCACTAGCAGTAGATTCCCCCAAAAAATACAAGGAAGCAATGATGGGTCCGGATAAAGACAAGTGGATCAAATCAGTAAACAAAGGACACAAGCAAATGGTCCAAGACAGAGTATTCCAAGTAGTAGACTCAAAGAAAGCTATTTCTCAAGGACAGAATGCCATAACTTCAACATGGACTATGAAAAAGAAAAGTGATGGTACTTACCATCATGTCTCGTTGCTAAAGGTTTTCAACAACAAGAAGGATTACATTACAATATAGCCGCAATATCTTCACCAGTAACAATCAATACATCTATTTGCATGGTACTTACTATCATGGCAGTAGCGGGATACGCAGCAAGGGTCATTGACGTCAAAGCAGCATTCCTGAAAGGAGAACTCAAAAATAACAAAGAAATCTACATGAAAATCCCCAAAGGTTTTGAGAAGTTCTATCCCAAACAAGATTCATGGCTACAAATCAAGAAACCGATCTATGGCCTAAAACAATCAGGTCTCTATTATTACAGAAAGGCAAAACGGGCGATGCAAATGAACGGTTTCGAAAGGAGCGAAGCTGACCCATGTCTATTCTACGCATGGCGGGACGAGGGCATAGTAATTTGGGTTACCTGGGTTGATGACAACTTAGTCATCGCACCACCAAGTATCGTGGAACGAGAAAAGGATATGATGAAAAAGCATTTCGAATGCGACGATCTAGGAAACATGACTGAATACATCGGATGCAAAATAGAAAGGAGCAAAACATCCAGGGCAATAAAGATCACACAACCAGTGTTGGTCCAAAGCCTACAAGACGAATTCGACCTTCCCGATGGAGTCCCACCAACCACTCCAGCGAAACCAGGTACAACCATTACCAAACTACCAGAAGAAAAAGCATTAAACAGCGAGAAACACACAAACTACAGAGCTGGCATCGGAAAATTACAACATCTTGTAAGAAATTCACGACCGGATATCGGAAATGCAGTACGCGAACTCTCCCGGCAACTAGTACGACCCACTGACTCTCACTACCAAGCAATGCTAAACACTATGAAGTATGTAATATCCACATCGAATCGAGGAATCGTATTAAACCCAACTGGAACATGGGATGGAAAAGACAAAGACTTCGTATGGACGATCACAGGTAGATGTGATTCCAATTATGCCACCAACCCAGATGACCGGAAAAGCGTATCTGGCACACAAGTTTTCTTGAACGACTCACCTATTATAGCCAAAAGCTCGACCCAGAAAGTCATTACACTATCGGTTACGGAAGCGGAACTTTATGCAGCTACATCATGCGCACAAGATATGCTATTCGTGTACAGACTTATGCGAACCATGGATTTGAAAATTAAGCTACCAATGATTCTAGAATGCGACAACAAAGGAACTGTAGATCTATCTCGCAACTGGAGTGTAGGAGGCAGGACTCGCCATGTAGATGTTAGGCTATATATGCTACGAGATCTAAATGAAGACAAAATCATCCAAATGAAATGGATTAAAGGTGAAGAAAATTCAGCGGATCTTGGGACCAAAAATCTCGATCACGCTAGCCATACCAAACACACCAAAACTTTGTGTGGCAACAATGACGAAAATTTCTAACTTCCATCACCAATTTCGGAATGAGGGAGGGTATTACAGGACAACAGAGTAGGGTTTAAACATCCCGAAAATTGTCTCATTAATTTAAATTTGAAATAGAGTAGTCTAAATAAAAATAAATCACAATTCTGAGGAAACAACTAATTTAACTTAGAACTACCTAATTAAAACTAGTAACGGCTCCAGAAATCTGTAATATGCAAGACGAAGTGCGCGAAAACAAAGGCGCAATTGATGCTTGGAACTCCTGTGGCCGGAAATTAAGCACAGGCTTCTCCGATTAACAATCGCCTTCGAAGATTTTTGACTTTGATCGGATAATTCTATTTTGAATTTTTCTTAATTGTTACTTTTGACAAAAAAGCCACGACTTGAATCTTGAATAATTCTTGAGCCTCGTTCATTCACACGAGCGATGCGAATAGAATTTGAGGGTTTGGAGGATCATAACTTCTGTCAAATAGGGAAGGGGGGAGGGGGAGGCGGGAGGACAAAGGAACAAACAAAATGAACTGATTGCTCTTTCACATTGGGCGACAAAAAACACGTCTCGAACAATGCAACAATTGATATCAATTCCATAGTAAGATATGGAGTTAAACTCTTCGTTACACATAAAATGAAGTCCTACAAGGTTTTGCGCGTGAACCAACTTTTACTTCTAGATTGACGCAATGATTTATATTCTTGATCCTGATCAATTGTGAGATCGAATAGTAATATCATTAACCAGGGAAGAATCGTATGGGCAATCAATATTTCCACACTTCGAAACGGCTCAAATGGTCAATCAGTTTGAAACAACCCAAATCAATGAAAAAGTGGTCGTAATGAACCAAAAATCTAATATAAATTAGAGGGGTAAAAATAATGTTGAACATTTTTATCAAGGGTCATAATTTGGCCCAGATGTAGCACAAGACTTGGCGCTGGAATGTGAGATCTGAACTCGTGTCGTAGAGTATCACCCAACCATTTCCACTTAGTCGGCAACAAGGCCGCAGGATCGACACCAAACCAAAGTACCACAGAGAGCTATTCTCATCAAAGTAAAATACGATCGAGAAGATTTTACGACTGCAAGCAATGACTAGTTTCATTAATCATTGTATCGATAAAAATTATTGGATACCCAAAACCAAAACGACAACATTTATTAATTTAAATTAATTTCTACATATTCACCATTTCCAATATTTCTCAGCCCATGCAAAAACCATGAAACCTAATTTATGAGGTGCATCTTCAATTTTAAGCTTCAGTTGCCGGACATCTACCAGCGGCATACCAATATGCTCTAACTCGAGCAGACTCGGAATGAAACTTAGATACAGCCCTTAATGCACTTGGATTATAATCACAGCACTCCACCTGACGGGAGTACTCCTTGAGAACGGCTCTTTTGTGCATCATTCGAGCTTGTCTAATCTTGATCAATGTATTTGGACACAAATAATCCTCAACCCCGTATAGGCACATCTCCCCACGATAACTCGCAGTATCATCGCTATTCCTCAGTTCATTTCCACATGCTTGATCAAGATGTGTGATATATGCACGAATATCAGATCTAGTGTTATTCCGAAATGTAGCATAATCACTTTTCTTGTGCCATGGCTGGTATTTTTTGCCACCATTGTCAATATCACTAGGAAAATGATAGAACCTTACTTGGGAGTTTGGTGAGAACGACAGGACTTTGGCTTTGACCTGACTACTTTCGTCGCGACGAACATCAGGGAAATCGACAATCAGCGAATTGCTATCATCATTATTTTTCCTTGAACTGAATATGACGCAATTCTGTGTTATCATAGCTGAATGGAGAATCCAGAAACGCAGAAGATGTTCTTAGAGTTGTGAGAGTGAATTCAAAAAGAACGAAGTTTTAATGGTAACCTTGATATCAAGGGACCTCAGAATTATTTTTTAATAATATATCAAAAAATTATGATAATGATACTTCCAATATTGTCCGCCCCTCAAGACTAGCAACACTGTCAAGCGAGTGCTAGAAATGTCGACGCATGTGTTCTTTGGAAGTAACGATGCATCCATAATGTTTTGCATATTATGTAGTAAGGTCGTTACGGTGTGTGGTCGCTCGAAAAACAGTGAACCCACTACAACACCACACAGGAGTGGACATTTTGCTATCCACCTTATTATTTGTTCTTGTGGGTCGTGGCAACAAAAAGCCTCAAAGCATTATCAGTACCATACAACTAGTAAAAGAATAAAAAATTAATTGGTCTCTTACACAGTAAAGTACGTACACGTATTCATAAATTTTTTTTTTTTGCTAATAATTATCAATAGATGAGGTGGTTTAATCAAAATATATACATGACCATCATGTCATTGCAATAGTAAAATGGTCGTGGTTGGTATGATGTATTTTTCGGGCAATTTTCTGTCTCAGACATCATCGACACTGTCTGATATTTGCGCTGTAGTCGTAGAAATGGTCATCATAAAACAAGTTTGTCAAGACACACAAAACGACAAAGCAACTTGGTTTACACATACGAAATTCCAGTTACCGATATTTCAGATGAGAGTCATAAATTATGTGCAGTTAGCATGAAATATCGTACTATTTTATGTTGTACGCATCGCGCCAGTGTGGTCGCGTTTTCACAAATAAAATTGGATGGGCATCCCCGGCATGCTTGTCACAAAAGCTGTCACAAAAGTTGTTCCAGTTGTCACAAATTGGGACCCTATTTTGGATATGTACCAAGGTTGTGACAATATGAACAGGCCATGATATGAAATTTCACTTACCTTGCCTACCTTGCAAAGGGGGGTTCTCATGATGAAGCCATGCCATCAGATATCAGATCACGACAACAAGCAAGATAGCAGATGTGTCCTTCCCTTTCCTCTTTCATCCTCTTTCACCATCAACATCAAACAAACTAATGCCAATTACAGACTGGTGTATCTACATAGAGTGAATAATGATCATTTTACAATCCAAGAATTACTTCAATGAAAAACAAGTACCACCTGAATCATGCATCATGCATCTAGTATGGCTGAGATAAATCCTTCAAATACCTTTCAAAATAAAATTATGTTTCTTCCTTACAGTCTGTGGGGAGTTACTTTCATCATTTTCATTGTCTTGCACCTCATCTTGGCAATATGGAGGGTTGTATTCCTCCATCACCATGCAAAATAGGACAACTTTGAACATTCTCATGGTGTTCTGTTCTTTGTTATGTTTTTTGTTACGGATCTCCTGTTTGTATCATATGATAAATTTGACTACTCTTGGTTGTCACATTTTTTTGTATTTTTTTGCTTGTCACAATTTGTGCCACAAATATTTATGAATTTGGTCTCATTGTCACAAATTGTGACATGACCAATTGATGTGATTGTCACAAATGATCTGCACAGTTATGAAACATCTCCATGATACACACTCTGTGGATAGGAGGATAAACATCATAATCATCTCTCACTAGAGAGCATAATACCAGTTAAAAACTAGTTTGCAACCACTGGACTACTTTGCAACACTATGGCTGACTTTCCATATGGAGTTCCTGTAATTCAGCCCTTAGGCCAATCAGACAAAAGTCACCATGAAAGAGTTGTACTACAGAGTGTAATAAATTATGGATCAACAGGGTTTGTATTGGTTAGTTTGGATCCAGTTGATGGGCATGTTCTGCCAGCACATTACCAAAAATCTCATGATCAGCAAGGTGCTGTTTGCTAAATAGACATCCACTCCAAAATACTTAAGTCATTTTGAGCATGCCAATAGAAAGGAAAAATTAGAAACACATTTTAGTAGTAAAATAAATAGATTTTGTAATGCTAAATAATATGTTACAGATGTATGTCAAGTGTGTATCTAACACAGTGGCTATGCAATGTATTGGACCACAATCATAAAAAAACCAAGACAAGCTTGCAATGTAAAGATCTGTATCACAACAAAAAAACATATTTTGCATGCTCAATGTCATAATTGAATTATAAATTAGATATCATGAAAAATGATAATATCACCCTATTATATCCCTTCAGTTACAAGTGTTGATTATGCAAGAATACTCCAAGATGGTTGTATCTATTAGGTGGTCAAGTATTGGCTGGAGGCAAGGAGGAGAGAAAGATAATACAGATGAATGACTATATTGTTAGATGTTTCCAAAGGATGATGATTCCATAGAGAAGGAGGAGAGGGAGAGTGATTAAGAGGAAGAATTGGTGATTTCCAAAGGCACTGTTCTACATTGCCTTTGACCAAGTGCAGTTTTCAAACGTCTTTAAATCAAATTAGCATCCATATCTGTCAACAATCATTATATTGTGGCAGCATATACAGTGGGTTGGTGGCATTCCTTATGTCTTGTGGCAAATCACCCTTGCCACTTTTCAAAGATTAGCCATGTACTTGTTGCTGAACACAAGACTCTCAACTGAACTGGCTGTTTGAAATACAGCTATTCTTTTGAGAAAAATGATCAAAACCATCAAGGCTAGCAAACTATTCATGTGAAAATGCAACAATATAACTGGATTAAATCAAATCAAATCAAAGATGTGAAACAGATTCTTGAGTTGAGAGTTGTCATTGACAATTGTTGCAATTGTCATATCATAATGGCATCGAAAATATTAGTAGTTCATAAATTCAAAGTAGCCAATTTTGGCTAGCACTTAACCTACATGATGCATGAACTTGGCTTTTGGAATAGTGATTGACCTTGTATTAGCAATGATAAACATGCTCTTGCTATCCTCCATAGCAGCAAGCCAACCGTTGTTGACTGGATTTGTGGATGATTCTTTTCTCTCAGCCTGATATCCATAATTCTTACCTTGCATATGGTTGACTGCATTAATGTCATCTGACCCATCAAGCCAACCAACTTCCAACCAAATTCATTCTTCTTGTAAATGGCAATATCACAGACACCTTTTTTTACAATTCATGAACTGTCACCATGTATCCAAATCTGGAATCAACCAAGTACACACAATTCAATCCCCAATTCGTTGTAAGCCTACATCAATGTAGCAGTCTTAGTCATGCATTCTCCAGCTCAGGTTTGGAATACAGACATTCTTTGAGCAGTCTTTCTGTTTTGAATGATTCAATTGGAAGATGATCTTTGAGAGACAACGGTCAATGATGTGGTACTCATTACTCATTACCAAAAGTGTTCAGCTCATGCTTCATGCACACCAGATTTGATGATTTTTCATCCATTAAAGTGCCCATGGATTCATCAAGACATGTGATTCATGATGGATTAAGTATGGCCTATATAAAATTGTTGAAGTCTATAATCAAGTCTTGAATCACCCAAGACATTTCACAATAAGTTGGGAGCATATTGTTCTTTAATCAAAGATATTGTTGCATATGAAGTGCCCAAAAAGCAAAACACTATTTCTCAACCCCATTGTTTACTATTTTTTCCTAACATGAGTAGGCCAGAAGGTGTCAGAACATCAGATAAGGATCCGCACTGTTGTTTACTTTTCTTTAGATGGGTGTAGATGATAACTTCATAAATTGTATTTTAAAACATCTAGAATTGCTGCCCACTTATCCCTGGACAAATCAGCATTTTCTTGAAGCACCCATTTGAATGATACATCCTGCACTGAGGGAGGTTTCAGAATTCATTCCTTTTTTATTGTCATTGGTATCAGCAAATCCTTGGACTGATCATTGTTGATAAACTCATCAATCTAGATGCCAAATTAACTTTTCATTTCATGCATTTTAGTGTCTGCTTTGTTCAAATACTTTTAATAGAACAACTGATTGTTAAATTCACCTCCAAATCATTAAATCGTTATAAAAGTGATCAGAGCCTATTCCCTGAAAAGTTGCTTGTTAATAATATGTTTCACGCCTGGTTAATTTTTGTTGCTGCTCCACTTGCATCATTTGCATAGAATAATAAAATCCTGCCCAATTCCAATCAACATCAGAGATTGGATCATCAAGATGGCCTTGTTCTACTGCTGTAGCAACCAGCTCACTCTCTCTATCAGCAAATCCCCTGATTGCACAATACTCATCTGGTTCCAGTCCTCCTTGATATCATCTTAAACATTATCAAAAACTATTACTACCTCCCTATCTGCATTGTTGGCAAATATTTGATTGTCAGGCTATTCTAGCTTGGAACAGATAACAGATATATGCATGAAAATGAATTAGGGTAGCAGATGTGAAAAATTTTCAGCACATTTTGCCAAATGGACCCTCACTGCAAATAAAAGTGACTCAAATGAGTCTCAAAGTTATCTTTTTTGCCTGATTTGAGATATTGCCTTTTTATCTGAGCCCAATTTGAGTTGTTTAATTTTGAAGTCATTATTCCAGACAGTCTTGAGAAAATCTTTTTTTGGATGTTCAGATAATTTTTGAGACTTTTTATTTGCAATCTCAATTTTCA
>JALLPE010005120.1:0-10997 GCA_036940025.1 Conticribra weissflogii
ATTTTATGAAATTTGCCCAGTCATGGCAGGAAAATGTGGTTATTGTGAAGAACGAATTGCTCCAAAAGTAAAAAAATACGTTGAACTTATTCAACACCTGTTCAACCATACCATCTCCTTTGGAAAGTTTCACAAAGATGAGGTGTACATTGTCAGTGTTGATGCCATCCATTTTGTTGCTAACAAGTTTTGCAAGGATCTGAGCACAGCCTGGTTTGACTTCAAAAGCAATGGTACTGGACTCAGATATGAATCAGCATGGCATTGCTACATCAAAATATTATATCTGTCTATAGACCTTAACCTGCTGCCACACAGGATATTACCATTATCCATGGTGGAAATGTTGATGTTTGTGTTCATAAACAAGATCAAATGACACTCTGCTTCAAAATACCTGATGGAAAGTATGCAGTAGGAGACAATGGATCTTGTAGATAGCCAGGTAAAATTGTTTGTGTAGAGGATGGTCAAGATGATGAGTGTAAAGAATTTATTTTGAGGGCAAAGAACAAACATTAGTCTTTTCATTCTCGACTTTGCAAGTTTCATGTTTTGAGTTGTTGCTTTAGACATGGGATTAGCAGTGCAAATAGAATTGAATACCCATGCTGTGTGTGTTATTGTTCAATATGACATGATTCATGGCCACCCTTAAATGGAAATTTGAACTAAAATGGACTTGTGCTTCCAGTTTACTTGACTATGTGTTTGTGTATAGTGTATGCTTTTACTTTTTGCAAAAAATACACGCTTCAACTCAATATCCCAATTGAGCATTTGATTTCTTTGACTCTTTCAATATTCATTGATTCAAAAATTGTCACAATTTCTTGAAATCAAAACCTAAACAGTTCATGATAACCTTGTTTTATTGATATTGATTGCTACCCATCAAATAGACACTGATTCAATCAAAACTATTGATCAAATAAACATATGAAAAAGTGAATGGATTTCTGACAAATACAATTACTCCTTTGCATCATTTTTATTGCAATCTTTCTATTGTGTAACTGAGTCAATAACTTCCTTAGCTTTCTCTTTCTGTCACCATTCCAACTTGTGCTTTTTTGTCTGTTTTCTGCAAATTTTCATTGCAGTTATGTTTCTCCTAAGTTGCCAATAGACCTTGTTGGTTTGGCAGCTTCTGCATAGATATATTTTCCAAAGATGCACAAATCAAACTCTTGGTATTCTGAGCATGTCATCCATAGAAATATAGGAATCATGGATTCATGAAGTTTTTTCTTAACCACTTTCTCCAGGAGTTCTTTGGCTGGATGAATGTGCCAGAATGGTTGGCCACCCACTGTTTTCTTTGGAAAAGGAAACAAATGTGTATCTTGCTGGAACAAATTTTTTCTCTCTTTACTTTTTCGCTCTGTTTTTTAGTATACTCTTCCATATTTGTGTTGTACTGAGTAAATTTATCAAATCGATCACAGCTGAACAAAGAAGATGATTGGTGGATTTTGCTCATGTCCATGTGATGAATTTCTGAATCAGTCTTCATTTAAAGCTCATAACAAACACTAGAAGCAAGGCAATATTTTGTGTTCCATTGAGGTAGTTTCTTTTGGACAACTGGGCCATGCAAAGGCTTTTTTGACTCATCTTGTTTGATTGAAGTCTTTTTGACAGATATTGAAGAATTTAACAAAGTGTGGTTTTGATGATTGGAATCTATCCTGACTTGACTTAGATTGGTCTCAATTTTTCTTTGCAATATCTTGTAATTAGTTGCAAAGTTGTGATATTTGTATTGTACTGCCCATATAGAGTGAACTTCCTGGAGGCTCATTTTATGGATGCTTGACAATTCATTACAAAGTTTACCAGTAATGTGCTTCTTTGTGTGAGAATTAGACCAGAAAGGCTTCTTCTTTTCAGACACATTTTTTGGTTGCAATAGTCTTTGGAATACTATTATTCTTTGGAAGGCTAACATGAACACAAGACAATGCCTCTGTGAGTACATATATGTCCTCTGGTTTTGATCTATTTGATATTGCTTTGTTGCATTTGACATTAGACTTCCAATCAAAAGCATCATCAAAACCAGAATCTTCATCTGAATCAGACTTGGAGTCAGAATCAATGATGCTTTTTGGACTTCAAAAGTTTCCTTCAATTGTTGATCCGCTCTTTTTAGTGAGATGTAATTGTTTGTTGTTGCCTTTGCCACTTAATGACGCAAATGAGTCATTTAAACAACTTGTAGAAGAGTTATTCCTGTTTTCAGATCAAGGGATTGCTGAATGTTGTTCCCATTTTTGCTGGGGAATAGGGCAACCCAGCTTATCATGACATTGCAGCAATTTCTGTGATTTGGCATTATTTTTATTCTTCTTGATTTTGTGTTGCAGAGGAAAATTGTTTGCACATTGTAAATAGAACTTAGAAATAATGAGATGACTATAATTACTATATCTCTAGGCTTGAGAGTTGTTGAAAACTTTTCTTTTAATTTAATTTTTTAGTTAATTGCAGTTATACACAAGAAATTTTTACTTCTGTGAATTGCAGTGTCCATGCAAAATCATTAACATTACAGAGAGTTGAATAAAAACCATGTCAATCAGAAGCAAATGATGTAATGAAATGTATGATGCCAAATATTTTATGGAGTATTGTATTTAATTTATAAGGATCCACATAATATTACAGTTATTATCTGTGATACATAACTATCACCAATGAACACTGTAATAGTATTATCTGTGATAGTTAACTATCACAATTATATCTGTGATAGTTAACTGTCACAGTTACAATCTGTGATAGTTCATTCAGTCCTTTTTGAAAAAAAAAGAATGCTGATTTTTTTGCCAATCCATTAACTTCCTGGACAAAGACAAAAAAGTCCTAACTTATGAAGATTGCATTCATGAACTCATATTCTAAAACCTCATTTTCTTAAGGACGAGTTATGAGTAATTGATTGTTTCTTAATTATGGGAATTAGTGGATTATGTATCCAGGAATTATCTTCTCATGAGTATTTATTCAGTGTAAAAAACTTGTTGTGGAAATCCCTAATCTGCGTCTGAACATTTGAGTCAGAGGCCATCACCAGTCATGAATCATTTTTGGCACAAATCTTCTATTTTGTCCCTTTCAAGGACAAGTTTTCCCAAACAAGACTTGTAAAAGAGCAGATTTTGTCCCTTTTGAGGGCAAGTTTAAAGATATCATGTATACATTTGTGGATACAGGTTAATAGAAAATTTGTTTCAACCTGAATTCTCATAATTATTTTGTCAGGCATTGAAATTGATATTGCCAATTAGAAGGTGAAATAGTTCCCTTGGATTCCACAACAATGGTTTACAGATTACACATTATCAGGTTGGTCATTTTTCCCTGTATTTTGGTAATGGAAAAACCTGCTGATAATTTTGTATTTCACCATTGCAATTCACAAAATCATCATCTTTTATGATGACAACAAGAAAATGTCCATCAGTCTATGAATGCAGTGACCTTGAAAAACATCTTAAATATATAGCAAGAATGGTGACTTTCATATCATACCTGACTTATTCTTGTTATGCTGTATACATAACTATTCTTTACCTATTTTGGTCATTTTCAGCCAATGCCCCAAATGATTTGTGCAGGTTTGAGATGATCTTTTGTGATCAATGACATTCTTGAGGAACATAATACTAGAAATGTGTAGCTCTTGCTACAAATGTGTGTGGTTCTAATGTTTTGAAATTGCCTGATTTTTGCATGTAAAAAATGATGATTTTGTGGTTTGAACAAGCTGAGAAAATCATGCAAATTTTTTGGGTCAAAATCAGACATCCACAAAAAATCATATACTTTCAGTACAATTTATCAAGGGACAAGATATTGCATAAACAATAACTGGAAGGGGTCATTGACATTATCAATAAAAACTCTTTCACCTTTTATACCAACAATCAACCACATCATTGTCATCATTGATTTTGTTGTTAATGTCCCCTTCTGAAAAATTTATAATCATTGATGTCATAGTTTAATTTGTTGTCAAAGAAATCAAAATCATCTGACATTTGGTTGTACAAGTTTCCATCTTCATTCATAGAGTCTGAAATTTCTCTGTCATCATTAATGTTCTCATCTACATCTCCATAATCACCATTGTAATTACTTGAATTGGTGGTAGCAGCACTTTTGTAATCATCAGAAAATTTATAATCATTTTCATCACAATAATAATCATCATCATTATCAATATAATCATCATTATCTTTGTTGGAAATGTCTTCATATGCAGTATCGGTTCAAACATGACCAGGATAGACATTTTCTGACATGTCACTGACATGTCAGGGACACACCTATAAAGTGCTGATCTTTAGAGCAATAAAATATGTACTTCCGGGCATGCATTTTTCTTTTTTGCTCTTGCAATGCACTTGTCTCACTATGAAGAGCTCAAAAATGCACTAAAAAGTAAAAAAATGCTGGATTTTCTCTCCAACAAATCCTTTGGTACACCCCACATACGCATTCTTGGATTCTTATGTGTCTGACAAAGACATATTTTATTCAAAATTTCCCAGCAGGACAAACTTTCATGACATGTCAGTGACATGTCATCATTATTTTCAACTAAGATCATCATCATCATCATCATCATCATCATCATCATCATCATCATCATCATCATCATGGCCCAAAGAGGTTCATAACATCAAATGTCTCTTATCACCCCTTGAGTTACCTTATGAGACGACCACAGTCCACAATGTTACTTGTAATTGCTTGTGTCATCAGCTGCTCAACTACCATGTACTAAGAAATTGTCAATTAAGTTAAATCTCATACTCTTTTACCAGCTTAATTTTTCTAATTTCACAGTATCTTTGGGCATATTCTTTGTGTGATGTCTTAAAAATTGTAACAACATAGAGGATGGCATTGTAGAATTCAACTATGTAGAGTAGACTAAATTCAACATTTGTGATCATGTCTGCTTTGTTTCAAATGAAAGGAGTGTATGCTACCTCTTTTCAATTGATAGATTTTAACTACTAGTGGAGTACATGGATAATATTCTTCAGAGGAAGAATCTCTAAAGGTTTTACTTCTTGCATCACTATTGTAGCCACAGAAGCAGCATAAATGAACATATTTGATAGATTATAAAAAGAATTGAAGTTGTGATGTGGTGATAGTGATAAGCATTTTGATGGTTTCATTTTTGTGACAAGGTGGCATGAAATTTCAGCAAATCATGCTGTATACAATACAAACTTGGAAAATCACATGGTAAAATGCCTTTCTGGCAAACTAAAAATTGTCGATTTTTGTGAACCTCATTTTATCAAAAACAATGATACAGAAAAGGACTACAACGTTAAGTTTTTAATCTCAGTTTAAAAAAACAGAGTCTGTTGGAATTGAATACTCTCCTGTCATGTGCATGATCTGGACTGATCATCAGCAATGCCAAATCTCACCTTTGGCATCTATTTTATAGCCCATGTGTTTTTGGGTAAAGATAATAGTTGTAAATATTGTAGATGTGTTGTCAATATGTCAAAATATTGGCCTGTTACCATGAAATTCACAAAACATGGTTTGTCATCAACACCAAGTTCTTTTAACTTCCAGTCATGTGTCAATGGCTTTTCAGGATTATATAGAGTCTGAAATAAAAATTGATCTACAAACAAAAAATATATTCTATAAGTATTTTTCTGATGCATCAACATGTCAAAAATCAATTCCTAATTACAAAGAAGTACATAGTATATATGCAATAGCAAATTCAGTGAAAATTTCCAAATAGAAAAATAATACAACAAACAACTGTATGTCAATTGTCAATGGGGAGAATAAAAATGAACTGAGAAGGGAGAGATAATGGATTTTATAACTAAATTATTCTTTGTAAAAATGGTTTGCTCAAGAATGACTTACAAAAAACATATATTCTACATATTAAATATATACCATTTTTTGTGTTGTTTAATATTTTTTGTATGTTACAACACTATCATCTTAAAAATCCAAAAATTGCTTATATTGTCATAAATGAATTAGATATGTCTAGACATTTGCACTTGATCCATTCATTGAAATTACCATGAATTTTTCTCCAGGTACCAATGAAGCCAAGGATGCTATTTAGTCAAAAAACAACATGCTTGACAAGTTTCTCTCCAAAAATAAATTTATCCCAGGATTTCATTTTGACAGGAGGAAATAACTTTTCTTTTGAGAAGAAAAAGTGGATTCACCTGCTACCAAACATATCTTCCATGTCTGCAAACAAGCTTACAAATTTGGTGGTATTGTATTGAAAGAAAGTGATAAGAAAATATGAATTCACCATGTTCCCAGTGGGAAAAGGATTATCATCCCCATGTATTTCATTCCTGGCCAAGTCATGCCTAGTAATTTATCAAAATTTGAACAATGGCCTACTCCAACAGTTGCCCACAAACAGACAATATTATAGAAACCATCCAAATCACAAATATGAAGCTAGTTTTGAAAGATGATTAGCCCAACTGACTCCTCCATGTAATTCATCAGTTGAATCATCTTTGAGGACCATGTCCAATGCAACCCAACAGCTTAGAGCTTGCAATGTCCTTGTGATACCCAACCACCCATTTTCCAAAACAAAACATAATCAAACTCTTGATCTCTCTTGATCTCTCTTGATCTCTCTTGATAACTTCTAAAATTCAATATCCACGTTATCTGCTCACAAAATCATGCCTCTCTTTCATTTGACACACCAAAATAAGTATATCACAAATCTGACAATGATCACTTACATTTGTGTGACCCTACTTTCCTTCTCCCTATCTTGGAATCCTGAACAATCTTCCAACACATCTCAAACAGCCTTGCTATGAGAATGATTTTGGCACTATGGAAAGAGGTGTGTCCACTAGATGGATATCATCAACTGAAACAGAATGGAAAACTTGTTTGCAAAATTGGAAACATTATTGCAATTAATCTCATGTGCTTGAAAAATTCGATTCGACACAATGTACATAGCAAGGGTCTAAAGAGGAAATTATTGGAGAAAATAGGTCCACATGAGAGTAGTGCTTAAGTGACAGGAGTTGGACAGGAAATGTCCTTGCCTTTGCTGTTGCCTTCAAACAGTCAACAACACTTGAGTCAGAGTCACTCCTACCAGGAAGAGAACAAAAGGATGGTCAAAATCATTTGCATACTTCAAAGAAACTTTCCCCAGGTGCTGAAAATCCTGCATTACTAACTAAAGCCATACAGTGACCAGAGGCAACTGAAGTACAACAAGCTGTTGGAGACAAGGAATTTATTGTCTTACATTAGTCTTTGTGTGTTGAAAAATACACCACCATGTGCTCCTGAAATTGAATTTTACAGACAGTATTTCAAATTTGAAGTTGTATCCTTTTTTGGAAAAACTGAAACATGAAACACAAAACCTCAAAAGCTTATCATAAAATGCATCAGTCAATGGGCTCACTGTGGCCAATTATACCATGATAAAGCTGATAACCAAAGTTCATAGATGAAAAAGGATGTACATGTACCAATAGTCAAACAATGATTTTTTTGAGTCTCCTGTGGACATACTTGTGCAGCAATATTCTCACATCAGAAACAATGGTACTGCTGCATAGACAAGATTACCTCCCTACTTTATGCATATTCAATGCTTTTAGGTCTGCACAAAAGCAACAGCAAAGCCGTAAGGCTGCCATCAATTCACTCCAATACTCCACTCTGAAAGGGATCCCAATTGAGCATGTTGACACATACATGCTGCAAAAGAGGATCTAGTGTAATAGAATTTCAGAATATTCTAACACAATTACAAAAATTGGGATGATGACAGGGGAAAGGGGAATACCTTCAAAGATATATATTTATGAAGCTTGCATGCTATACAGCAGGAATGAGCAAGGACATATATCAAAATTGTTTGTCACTATTGAAGGGCATTCATTTCATGACATGACAATATGATGGCCCCTCTCAAGAACCATAATGCTCCTGTGAACATATTATTTGCACCATTATTCACAAGTCAATGACTTGACATACTACCTTGAAAACTCTGACAAGATACACTCAATCAACCTAATCTCTTCATCAAAACCATGTATCAAGCACTTGATATCTACAATAAAGAATTGGTTCACTCTTCCGCTGTTACTGACAGCCAAGGATGTGCATCTATCAATACAATCAACATGTTCAGATTCTCACACAATTTGTAATTCTGCCAAAAGTGTTTTGGCAGTATTTTAAAAGTTGGTTACATCTGTTGATATCAAATCTACTTGTATTTGGCTCCAACCAACAACTTAAACACTTGTAAACTAATATAATAAGGACCCATAAACAAGGACACAGATGAAATCTGGGAGGAAGAATGATGGTCCAATCTTTAGCTTGATAACAGTGATGTGCTGTCAAGCAGCTGGCTTTCCATGGACATGCACGTGCAAGAAACAAAATAGACACTGCACACGGAGAATCTACTGCCATGATCATTTCCAAATCAGATTCCACTGTATTGTAGAGTTCTAATTCAATTAAAATATTATTACATTTGCAACTTGATGCTCATACAACTTTTTCGTGGAATCGAACTCTTACGTAGTATATCGTACTCAGGCATGCTTGTGGTCGATCCAAAAAATAATAATAGGGAAGACAGGCAGAGTGTGGTAAAATCAGCCCGAGTCTTTAACACTGCATCATTCCTCAATAAAATCAAATAATATAAATAAGAAATCGTGCAATGAGAGTAAACATCAACCGTGTTTTCCCTCTCTACCACCTCGAATTTTATAGAGAGATGTTAAGTATCCATTATCATTCCTTGATTTTGATGAAAACATTGCGGCAATGAATCGATAAACTATTTTTTTCCCTGGGGATGACTCGAGCCGTTTTCTTTCAAGACAAAACAGTATATTATAGCCACCAGCCAGTCATAACAGAAGGCAATCAATCCTTCCATGTGTAACAGCCAACTTCAGATGTTGGTCTGGCTCACGATGGGGTATCATTTCATGACAATGACATCATTACTGGACATAACTCGGGTGCTGAGTGTACATTGTCGAAAGGTCTGAGTTTTTCTGCCCCCAGAGCATTGAATTGTAGGAAGTAAGTCACCCATCAGTCCACTTTCCCCAAATCCAACCTCCCAAAGCCGCTCTTTCATTCAATTAAGGCTAAGTTTTACGAATCCATGCTCATATTTGATCCTCCCATTGTCAACACATCGCACCTCAGTTTGAGCCGATTGATTGTGATCCTCCATACATTTAGGGACGTGATAAATTACACACCTTGGCGATAAAACAAAGTTGCTTGCCCTCAATGCACTGGATTCGGATTGCGTTCCCTCGCGCAATGAATCCCCCCATTTCTCGATGACGTTTTGAGCTAGCAACGCTGATGGCAACGCACGAAGCGATTGCATATTTGAACTTGATATCGTTCCCAGCATTGTTTTTTTCACTGCCGGGCGTCGCCCACGAGAATTGCAATTAGACGACGCAGCTTGCAGACGTGTTAGATTGGTTTGTTGCCGAATAACAGCCTTGAGTTGTGCCGGGAAATCTGATGACCTTTGCAATCCGATTGTATGCTGTTGTTGCAGTGACCATAGCTGACGAAGATCGGTGATCGAAGTAAGGTGTTGTCGAAAGTATGGTGTAATCCTTGTTGTGATTCCGAATCCTTCTATCTCTTTCGTGGTGTTTGGTGCCCAACATTGTTGCGTGGTAGTGTTGATCTCATGTTGCCCCCCGATTCGGGATCTCGAGTATTGATGAATAATTGAGCGAGATCCAGACGCAGCGCTGAAATTTGAATACTTGTCTGTATTCATATCCCTCTGAGTGACGGGGAATGTAGACTGGAAGTAGGAAGTTGCCGCTTTTGAGTGCATGTCCCGATGTAAAGTGGAGAAGTACGAAGATTCCGTTGGATTTAGTTTTGACTCGGGGTCATCATTTCTACGACTGTTGGGATTTTGATGTGGCGAAGCTTCATTAGTTGCACTCCCTTTCTCAGCAGGCACCGGCGGGATTGCGTACAAGTTCGGAACCTGGCCTTTGGATAGAAGTGGAATCTTTTTCTCTTTTGACAACAATCTTTTCATTCTAACGTGAAGATGCGGCATCCCCCGCAGGAACAACTATTCATTGCAGTGAAAAAATGAGACTGTTTGAGTTTTGAGTTCTAGAGAAACACGGCAACATTTTCTGACTTCAATTGTTACACAACCGTCATCGCCATCTCTCACCTCATGATAATACGAATCGGTGTCATTGCCAAATTTGATACGTCGGAACCTGGTTGAGTAGAAATAATTGACATGGCAAAAATTGCTTGAGGAGGGACTGTTGGTGATTTTCGCAGATATAAGTGTGGTTCTTTCGTCACTACCGCAATACGCACCCCCACGCATTGACAAGGCGAACAAATGAATTGAAGTTGGCAATCTGGAAGTATCGGGGCAGAACTTCATTCACAAGTTTTGCTTTATCCTTGATACGCCATGATCTTCCATGTGGCAACCATTGAATTGCATCGGAGTAACCTGAGTGAAGGATAGTCAACAAGCCGTGGCAGATATTTTGAGTTTATCAGTAATCAGGACAAAAATCATAGCAACGACGAAGACAACGAACGCGACGAATTGGCTGACTTGGGTTTGTAAGTATTTTGTTCAATTTGACAGGAAGCTTCCACGCGTCTGGGTGGTGGTCTAATTCTCTTTGAATTGCTTTCAAATCGGAAGGATTCGGTGGAACATTGGCCCAGTCCTTGTAGGTGAAATATGAGCATTTGATTGAATGTTGGTTCACACTCCTTTGTTTCATTCCTTTGTCCATGATCTCTGGATTCATTCTTGGTGTTTAAATGGGATATGTAGGGTTGTGGGAAATAGTTCAAAAAATTTTTTTATTGAGAGTCAGTGAAAAAGTCTCAGCTTCTCATGCATTTTTACTGACTGTGGA
>JALLPE010005129.1:0-11057 GCA_036940025.1 Conticribra weissflogii
TTCGTTCCACATAGGAACTGATATGAATGAAATGAAATTTCAAGTGCGAGTGCGAGTGTGAGTAATTGAGAAGTGCTATTGTATCGGTGAAACTACGTCATTCTTTTTGTCTGGAAATAAATCCGGTAGTCTCATCTAAGTGGTACCTGTAGTAGTAGTGACAGAGAGGAGTTAGATGACAGAGGTAGTTTTCTTTTGTGAAAATGAAGGAGAGACAGCATTACTTGAATGTAAGGGGGCCGGTTTCGGCTGGACTGTAACTAATTCTTTTATACAAAAGCACTCTATTGCCATAATACAAATACAGTAGATCGTACGATACAAAGTCTGTTAGGTACATAGTACTCAGTCTTCCCCCATAATAACTACACTTTACAAATTACAATAGAGAATCCAACTTGTGTTTTCATACCAACAGTCTAAAAGTTACTTCCCTATCGTAGAATGCTAGTACGAGTTCAAAGGAACCACAATAGTTATGACACAAATACAATGATAAGGAGTAGGTACCGAAACGGATACATCGCTCGAGAACTAATGTGTATTATATAATATTCTTGTTGTCATCCAACCCCATCAACCATGTCGCCCAAACGACCCATCGTGACACCGAGCGCAAGCGCCTCCAAGCGCCCCCGGACCGTTATCTCCAGCGGCATCAACAAGCGAACCCCATCTACCTCCGGCGCCGCACAATCCACCGCCCAAAGCAATGAGAGTAATAGTGACCACCAACTCCGCGAAGAATTCATCGTACTCCTCTCCTCCCCGGAGCACAAACGCCGAGGCATCTCCAACTCGGCTCTGAAAACCCACTTCGGCGATGCGAGGTATCCGCAGCTCGTACCGATCATCAACGAGCTGATGAGGGAATCTCGCCTCAACATGTCCAAGATGGGAGAGGAGGTGTATTTTTCGTTGTTGAGCAGCGAGGAAGCGACCAAGTTGGCGGGTTTGGACGCAAGCTCCAAGATGGTTTACCAGGTCATCGAAGCGGCGGGAAATAAGGGGATTTGGACGGTTGACATTCGGGTGCAGACTAATCTTCAGCAGACTACTCTTACCAAGATTTTTAAGGTGTGTCGTTCCCAAAATGATGTGTATACTTCATTTGTTTTCTTCATTACATAATTAGTTGTCGTCTTCCTACATCTGGCAAATTCGATAAATCTTGCAATGGTATTATGGAATTCAACGCGACAAAACTTGTGAACTGTACACCCTCTCCCGAAAAAATAAAAACAACCAACAAATCGTATGACAAACGTAACGCTTACCGCACACAAAATCCACGCAGCAACTCGAAACACGCCGCCTAATTAAACCAATCAAAGCCGTCACCGCCAAGACCAAAAAACTCTACATGCTCTACGATCTTACACCCGCAAAAGAAATCACGGGCGGACCATGGTATACCGAATTCGAATTCGACCACGAATTCATCGCCGAGCTCCGCAACTTCATACTCATGTGCGTACGACGTATGAATGGCGGAAAGGGCGTGACGTTGAAAAGTATAAGCGATAAGATGATTCAGGCGAATGTGAGCCGAGTGACTTTGAGTTTGGAAGAGGTGCAGCAGTTGGTGCAGACTTTGGCGTTTGATTATTTGATAGAGCAGAGGGGGGTGACGGACAATGGGGAAGCTCTGTTTGTAGCTGCCAGAAGGGTTACTACAATGTGCGATTTTCAATGTGAGTGATTTTTTGTGCTTATCAGATGATGGAAGATTTGGAATAGTTTTTGTTTCTTGATTCTCCGTGAACACATGATAGACGTTAATGTCGTTAACAATGTATTTTTTTTCAGGGTGGGATGTACTCTGTCCAGACTTTCATTTCAGAGGTATTCGATTTGAAGATGATGTGTATTTGAGTCCTCATGAGCCTCATCATCATTCTTAGATAAATCGAAGTAATTGGTCATTTTTTGTGACGGAGCGAATATAAGGTATACTGCATAGATTCGTTGTTGATAGTTAAATAAAAAATTGGAGGAAGAATCAAGATTTAGTTTGAAAACTATATTAAGTCATTTTTTCCAGTTCATGTGGAACAGGGGTTTGTGACTGGAATGAAAAACCAACTTTGAGTACCTGTCAACTTGAAATAAAAAGTCAGTACTGAGAGTCAAATATCTCTTCACAAATTGTTGCTGTAACATACAACGCTTTACTTGGTCACAAAACTTGTTAAAATTTACACGTAACACCACCAATCGAGCAAATGCACTATCTTTCTCATTTCCCTAAATTGGTGTGTGCAGCTGTTATCAGCTTTTCCTAGGCCTTCTCATTCCCCTGATATTTATGTGAAATCACATAGTTACGGTGAAAACCCTATGGGGAATACAAGGGCTTGAATGGTCTATTAAATTTTGCATAAAAAGTATTTCAAAATTCTGCAAAATTCTTCAAACAGGAATCCAGTGCAAAATTTGATAAAGTTTGAATCAAAAAATGCTGATGTCAAAAAGAAGATGAGTCTCTACCTTTTGTAAATGCTTCTTGAGGAACTATGTGAAATATATGTAGATTGAATAAAAGAATAATGGATACTCATGGTGTAAAAAATATTCTATTTATGTGACATAGCTCATAGTATCACAGTCATGAGATGGTTATTACAGTTGATCAAGCATTCATGTACTTTTTCTCATGAACTCAAACATTGTAACCATTGTGCATGGAGAACATGCAAAAATTAAAAAATTTGCAGGATTGTAAAGGTGATGGTGTAGAAAGTGGTGTACCATGATGTGATGAAAATGTCTATGGAGTATATTTTGAGGAAGTTAGAGATTTGAGCAACATTGTAATATGAGTCACAAAAGGCCACATTATAGCCAAAATGACATTTGTTTTGTACTTGCAAAATTTTGGGAAATTTGACAAAGGAAAAATGGTTTATGACAACAGGGATGATGCTGATCCTGGCACTGTTTGGCATGATCTTGTGGCCTCTTGGGTAGTTGGTCATCGGGTTCATGTAAATAATGCAATCATTGTAAATGGAAAAGGATTTGAAAATCCTCCAAATCATGAAAGAAAATCTACTCATTATTAATGCGGAAAGGAACAGTGCTGTACTCCAACAAAACTTGTCCAACCGTGACTTTTACATTTCACTGACAATAAAATGAGTAGGAGCCAGAAGTCTGAATTAAAACCTTTGTTCTCAACTCATTCACAAGTACAAAAATAAATACTCTACACTGATATTGTAAACTTTATTTAAAAATCTTGGATATATTGTAATTTTGTCCACACAGTATATCATGATTCTTCAATTTCATTAAAAAAGCTCCACCACTTTGTTCAAACATATTTATTAAAAATTCCCAAAAATATCTTTTACTCTTGTTTTGAAGCCATGGGAGCAAGAGAATATCCTCAACAGTTATCACTATGAATGACACAAAAAACGAATTGAGAAGAATTTTTGGGAGGTATTGGACAAACCATGATTAACATGGAGTGACTGATGAGAATTCTGCTATTTGATCATTCTAACATTGAGTTATCAATATTGAAATGGTTCAAATCTTTATATGTGGAAAAAACTGTAATGTACACTAGGATATTGCATGTCAAGATTTTATCTGTGCATCAATCCTAGTCTAGCTAATTAGCAATCAACGGCAATACTTTTAGCCTGTCCTTCCCAAAATGGTTTTTAATAGTGAAATTATATTTTGCTGATATTTGGTTTATTTTTTCTTGTGAAAAAATTAGCACTTGGAAGAAATAATTGAAAAGCTTGACCATGATGGCAAAACATCCATGGACGTGTGTTGCCATTTTCATCATTGCATAAACACCCAGGCATAAATGAGATACACAATAATGCATAATCCTCTTTGATATTTTTTGGATGCCAAATTAGGAGTTGATTGGTCAAAAGATTTGGTGACAAAAGTGGTTGTTTGTTTGGATTAGCAACCAATTTTGGACTACTTGCTCTTGCATTTCTCTCTTCTCTTGTCAAGATCAGCTGTAAAACTACTGTACAAACAACAAACAATTGGAATGATAATTTTTTGCTCTTTCAAGTTGATTCAATAAGCCATCATTGTGTTGAAAATTTTAAATAGTAAGAGGCAATTATATGAATTTATCCCTCTGTTCTACAGATGGATCAGACAAATAAACTTTTTGTATCTTGTTCAAGTAAATTGGAAAGTCTACATCTTCCTGGTCATCATTTTCCATCTTGCACCAATCAAATGGAACAATGACCAATTTATTTTTATTACTACAACCCTATCCATTTGATGTTTAAGTTCTTTACCATGTTCTCATGTTTTTGCCAAACTTTTCAAAACTGTTCATTTACAAAAAATCTACAGAAGAAACTTCACTACTCAGCAAAAGTTCAGATCAAGTAGCAAAAATGCAACTTTTAACTTGTACAAAGTTGGACCAAAATTTTGACTTCTTGAAAGTAAAAAATGATCATTGCTGATTTTTGTTCTGGTTTGTGATTGGCGAAATTGGTTGAAGATATGTGGAAAATGCAAGGAGTTATTCCTGATATAACCTCATTTTTTCATTCTGGAGACCCACCATGACCATGACATAGACCACATCACCCAATAAAGGCTATGTCACCAATCAACCCAGATGCACAACCAACCCTTCTACTACTCCTTCACTGGTTAGTCTAGTGATCTGCATGACACCACAGCCATCATGAGTCATTTTTCTCCAAATGAGATCTTGTCTTGTTCCTTGGTAAGTCCTACCTTGTGTCTCTTTCAAGTGGCTCAAAAGTACAATTGTTGCAAAACAATTGTCAAACTCTTAAATGACTTTCTTTCCTGCATTCCATCTATCACAATCATAAATCTTGAGCTAACCTGTCATCATATTTATAAAATTGTGCTGCAACTCCACATGTACCCTCTTCACTCCATCTTTTGAACAATGGTACCAAGGGGAGTCAAAAGCTCCTTTGTAAACTGAAATAGAACCTTGCTCACAACAGTTTGCCTATTTGTGACCAAAACAAACTAAATCAGATTATTTATATCTCTTGACACACTGGTGATTAAAGGCAGTGTAAAAACATGCATGCAATGAATTGAATGGCTAAATCACTATTTTGAAAGGAATATTAATCATATTATTAAATGATTTTTTGTTGTGTCAGCCAAGGTAAAGCAATTTAATTGAGTAGAAATTGATAGTTTACCTTGATGATTTATGTTGCTAACTCATTGTGATTTGCTTTGAAGGTTGTAAAGAATTGGTGTACAACTGCTGAAGGTTGTTGAAATTGTAAACCAATGAAAAAAATCCCTAAGAATGAAAACAAATGTTGTATTGTGAGAACTATTGTATTGTATTTATTTTTTACAGCAAATGGTAACCTACTACGAGTTTAATGCGGGTGTTGGCGAGGTGTTACAAAACTCGTAGAAAACCATACTGAAAACACGTAGGAAATTTTTTTTTAACTGGACAAAACCCGCTTTTGCCCACCATGAGATTTTGGCCAATTTTACCGACGATGACAATCAGGGGAGCGCTTACAAATATAAGCAGCTACAACCAAAAACCAAGCATGTGGATCGCTCCCTTTACTATTTGAGAGAGACCGTGTGCATTGATTTAGCCGGAAAATATGAATTGATCGCAAAATAACAAAATTACTAGAGCACTCTCATTTGTAACACTTGCAAACAAGAGTAAAATTAAAATTAAATGGACCCTTCATTGATATCGTTATACTCGTGTGGTTCATCTTTGGGTCTCTGTAACTCTCGTAAAAGCGCCTCCTTTTCCTCTTTTGTCATGTGTTTAATTGTTGCTCTCATTTGATTCATATTTTCTTTTTTTAACCTTCCAAGCGCAGTATCAGCAATATCAATTGCTTCTGACTTCAAGCGATTTAACTCAGCTTCATCTGCATCTGACCATTTTTTGTAAATTTTTGCAGCCTTTCCACTTTCCAATATATCCTGCCATTTCTTCCTCTTCACCTCCACATTTCCTTCTGTTGCTTTTGGCACCTGCCACCATCGCAAGAGGATTGTTAAATCATTAGAACGTAGATTTTCAACAGCTTGGCCTTCTTGCAAAATCAATGCTGCTTTTTCAGCCAAAGGAACCATAGTTTCACGCATTTTTTATCCTTTTCCATTTTTGCAATTGATTCTTTCCTTTTAATCAACTCAGCCTGCTTGAAGACATCATTTGATGTCAAATGTTCACCACCAGTTGCAGCAAAGAAAGCACCATGGGTGCTAGCAGCTGCTAATGCCTCCAAGCGCTCTCAAGAATGTGGCACTGTGACTGCCATTTTCTCCTTCTGCTTCTGGAGTGTTGCACGCAGAAGACTCCCATCATATCCAAGATGATGCAGAAGGTTACAAGAATTTGTATTTGCCTCCTGCATCTCTCTCATGGCAATTTGCATTACATCCTCCTGTGTTGCATCTCCAAGTTCCCTCCTCACTTTTGGATCTTTCAAACAGGCACGAGTTGGAGGCACCGCTCCAACCAATTCCCAAGCTTGCAAACACTTCTCACAAGAGAAAGCAAAATTAAATGAGTCGATGTATCCCTGAATACCAGTTTCAGGGTTGTGTCCGCCAAAAACAAAGAGACCAACCAACCAAGGTGGAAATGACACCTTTTTCCCAGCAGCCATTCTGTCAGCACTCAAAGTGACCAAATTCTGGCGGAATGCGGTTTTGATTGGACCGTATCCACGGTCTGTCTCTTGCAAGACAGCAGTTGTATTTGGGACTCCTGGAAAAAGATATGTCCCACAGTTGCGGAGTCAGGCACACATCATCTGATTGTTGCTTCGACCGGGACCACTGTCAATTTTAATTAGAATGCACTTGCCTGGCCGATCCTCAATGTCAGGATAAAGAGGAATAATTGAATTAAATAAATACTTCTCAAATTCCTCTTTGTCCATCCCACCTTTCTCATTCAGCCCAAATGTGCATGGAAAAATTTGCTCAGTAGGAAACCCAAACTGACCTCTTACACCCTTCATGTAGCAGACAGTTTCCAATTGTATCCTTTGATTCTCACTGGATTTTGCATTTGTTGTAAACTGAAAGTGAGGAGGAAGCACCTCACCAGCAGCATTACTCCCAGTGATGAATGTTGTGGATTGCAAACTTTTGCTTGCCACAATACCATGGGTTGGGAGCCCTCCATCAAAAAATGTGACAGTAGGTTGGCCTCCTCGCTGTTTTGAGTTCCCATCAAGTGTGAGGGCACTCTCATCCAAATTTAGGATGCGTGATTTTTGGGCATCCGCCACAAGAATTATTTCTTTCCCTTCTGGACTGGTCAATTTTGTTGCAAATCCAAGTTCAATGAGGCATCTCTCCCAATTATCATGCCACGTATTTAAATTGTTGAAAGTTGTCCATCTCAACCTTCGCTCCTCAACTGGATTGCTGACAGCAGCCTTGAAGTCAATTGCAGACTCACGCATCAATCGCTGAAACAGACGCGGACCTGTTGTAACATGATTCATTGTTGTGTTGATGCGCTTTGTAAGTTTATTGGCTGTGTTATTTGATGTTTCACCGTTAATTTGTGAAATACGGATATAAGTTTCAACAGCGGTAAGAAGGAGATTGAAGTGCTCCTCAGGCACACCACCGTCAGGTCCCATCTTGAGAGGGGACACTCCAATCCGTCCATTGGACACATATCGCATGATGGTCCGGCCTGATAAAGTTGTGTTGTATTTTCTATTCACTTCTTCAGCTATTTTGTCTGCTCCTTTTGCTTTCTCGTTGCTCTCAGTTGGAATTTTGTTTCTTTCAGCAGCATACATCCTAGTAGCTTCCTTAGTTGCTTCTTTTTTTCTGTCCTTTATTTTTTTGTTGTTCACTCTATTTTGTTGTGCTTGCTTTGCAGTCAGGCGAATTTCCTTTGACCCAGGAGCAAGGTTGTTGTTCCTCTTCCTTTTTGATACAGAAGAAGGTAATGATGATGTGGATGATGACTTGGAATAATTTTGTTCTGGTGGATCCTTCAACCTTGGAGGAGAATGAGAGCAATTCATGTATGTGGGAGATTGTGTCAAATTTGACACTCGTGTTGAGGCAGAACTGGTGTGGACTACCGACGGAGGCTTTTCTGGTGGTGTAATTTCTTTGCAGTATCGACGAACTGCCATTTGAAAAGTCTTGTTTTGGCATTCTTTTTCAGTGTATTTGCCAGAAGCCCGCAAACATTGCGTCATGGTGAGGTTTGGGTTGGCAATTTTTATTGCTGCTGCCTCACGGACCCGTTTGGGTACAGGCCGCTTTTTTGCCATAGTTCGTAAAATGAGACCAGGCAAAAGCAGCCTGCTCTTCCTTGTAGTATTTAAAATTATTCTAAGTAGTGTTGTTGAAATAATTTGCTGTGGTGCCAATGATATTTAGGTGTAACAAATGGAGAAGATTTTTTTCAATTGTTGTCTATTATTTTTGTGGCAAGGGTGATCATGTAAACAAACATATCTCAGCTTCAAGAAGGAGCTGTAGAATCTATTGCACATCAATGGAAAGGGAATTTTCGGCTAAATCTGTTGCAAAATTAGGCATCACCATTATTTCTGTATACTTTCTATATCTGGAGATTCTGAGAACAGGGTACAATATTGGCATGAAAAAAACAAAACAGGTATTTGTTACAGCTTGCCAACACCTGCATTAAACTTGTACCTTTGCAACTGTTGGGGTAATTCCCAGAATTGTGTAGAGTATTATTACAATGTGTAAAATTCTTTTTTGGATAATAGAGTTATATAATGTGTAAATTTCTTTTTTGGAGCACAATTTTTTAGTTACATCAATAAACTTGTTTGCATTTCTTTGTTGGTCCTTCCAGCACCACCACTGTCAACTACCATCACCAACTTTCCGATTGCAAGGGTTCTTCCCTTTTCTGCCCTAGACTTCAAGAGGAGAATGGCGTTTCTAAACAAACAAATTATCAACCAGATTTTGGTATGATTTCCTTTTTCCACAATTCCATCTAGGGGTAAATATCCCAAGTGGAAATAGGACTCTCCACATCAAGTGATGGTATGAGAAATTCAGATTTCCTCCATTGTTTGGGACATTGTTGTTGGAGGAGGTGCAGGAAGATTCAGGATTCGAGTCAGGTTTGGAGTTGGAACTACTTTTGAGGATATTGTTGCTGTTCTTGTTGGTTGTGGTTGTGCCTGTTGTGGTCTTTGCAATGCAGCAGCATTCCTCAGATCAGTTGCTGGATTTGAGGTCCATATTGAAATCAATGTTGCAATCATTGGATGTTTGAATTGTTGTTCCCTCTTCTTCTTAATTTGCTTTTTGTCACAGTCATCATCCTTGTAGCTCCTGTTGCTCTGGTCAACTTACCCTTTTGTCACCTCCTGGGACCTCAATTACCCACACCATTGTCACCCAAAGTGAACCTCACTTGAAGACAAGTACTGTCTAATCCCAATTTGTTGCAGACATGTCCTGACCTAGCATTGATTGATCTTCATGGTGCCATGAGCAATGGCAGTATTGTCATCAGAGCTATTAAAGAAACCTAAAAATAATCTCTAGAGATTTGACTTTGCCGGTGTTGATACCAAGCAGTGATGAAGGGGTGTATTCAAGGGCAATAAGGGGGGTTTATCATGTAGTGTACCTAGCAATAGGTGGGAACCAATATTTTGTGTTTGTGATCAGTAACAAATGATCCCTCCCCTCAAGCAGTCATGGTTTGCATTCTAGTTGCTGAATCTTGGTGCTACAGGCCTTGAAAATTGTATGGTGTCAAAAGGAGGAGTGAGGCTTATGTGGGAAGATAACACAAAATTTTAGTAAAAACCTGCACTGGTTGACACATGGTTCTGCAGTTTGAGAGGCAAAAAAATCATGCAAAGCTCCTTCCTATTGACAAAATTTAAAAAATATTTGATCTAATTGCTGATATTAAAATGTTGCCCCCTATTCCAAACCACAATTACCATATGTTGTGATTTTGCTACAGCGTTTGCCACAAATTGATGATGTGGCAACTTATAAAAATTATCTTTCATTGTATTGATTTAGGATCACAATTGAAGTGGTTATTCTTCATTGAAACTCTCCACAGTCATTGCCACTTTTGTAGGTGAAAATGAAATAATTTTTCAATGTTAGCAAAGCTATGAATATCCTTTTGCAATTGTCTCATACCTACACTGGCAAACAACATCATCACTTTTTGCATCCATTTTTCATGGTGGAGATGTCAAATGGACTTGTTAAGTGCCAAATGGTCAAGCTGCTGGATACAAAGAGGGGGGGATGCCATAGTCATAGAGAAATCAGAGTCAATTGAGGTGTTCAAGAAGCATTATTTTTCACATGGAAAATAAAGATCTTTGACAGCAGAATACTTTACAATGACTTTAAAATGTTCTTCTTCTCATACTTGTCTCCAGATTAGAATTTCTCAATGTTTGGCACTTGATCAACACTATTGGAATGGTAGAACAATTGAAAATGATTCAATTAACAGATAAAAAAGTTTTCAAGGAAATTGAGATCAAAGCACCTTGATGAGAAACCTGATGATCAAGAGGCAGATAGAATATAATGATTGTAAAGTGTCAAAATCATATGTACTTAATCATATTAAATCTGATATGATCATCTTTGACAACATGTTTTAAATCAAGCCCTTTTGACTGGCCAAGCAAAAAAATCACATCTAGAATTAAGTACAATTTTTAAAGTGAGCACACCACAAACAAAGAGACAAATCAAAAACACAAGAAAAGCATGATCATATTTCTAACAACCCAATTAAACACTTAAGAATACAACTGACTTGATGATCATTATTCCTGAAAAAAATGACTAGTGATATTTTAATGCAGAAATATCTATTTTACTTAAATTTATGATTACCACCAGTACAAGAGCAAAAACAACAGAAGAAACACCTCTAATAAACCTCTTATACTGCTCCAAATATGATAAGTCAAAATAGCCTAATAGATAACAAAGTAATGAAATAATAAAATAAATGTGATATAAACACAGTTTCGGATTTTATGAGCTATTTTGACTAT
>JALLPE010005176.1:0-11914 GCA_036940025.1 Conticribra weissflogii
GTGTGCGGAAATCATTGTGGTTGGATTGTCTCTTTGGTGCAGTTGTAGTATTTTGGCAGATAGTGCATATTTTTTTTGACATGTTATGGAATATTATATTTTGTGAGATTTCTTGTCATACATCTGCTGTAGTAGAATACAATTCCGTGCGCTCCCGTCAGGTCCGATCATGTGAGAGGCCTCTGTATCCATTTTCGCAATTATATACGAAATTACGGAACCTACTAGTAAGCTACGATCTGAATATTACTTAGAAGCGACCTTGGTGATTAAATTGTTGCCCATTCAAAACATGTTTATGTAGTATGTTATTACGCCAAAATTAATTCGAATATTTTGAACATACAAAATCAAGGCAGTAAGTACAATATGGTGAGTGGTATCGAAACACGTCTATGCAGGCATTTGGCAAACATTAACGAATATTAATGAAGACTGCTTTTGTTTTTGTGTAATTATGGAGATTTCATGAAACGAATGAAAAATTGCACCTTAATGAAAACTTGAAGGGATGAATAAGTAGAACTGGAAATATAGCATAACGAAGATGAATAGTCTGAAGATGATCCGATTCGTGCTTTCATTTTACATTAATTGAAGAGTACGTACTTTTTGTATACTTTACAATTCATGTAGATTTTAATCTGCTAGATCGAAAAAAAGTGTTTGGACGGATTTTTTATTTGGAGTATTTTTTTTTCCACGACTCAACGTCATAAAAGTTTGATTTCATTACTACCAGCACAAAAATCAATGACATCGTAATCTTCACCGATCTCGCGCATGAAATTATGAATCCTGTCACAAAACTGCTTTGTGAGAAATACGATACAGCATAATAAGACAGCATACAAAATAATACACAAAGATGTTGTCCGTGAAGCAATTAACGAATGTCCATGAAGCAATTAACGAATGTCCATGAAGCAATTAACGGAAAAGCCTATCAACAGTAATCATATGCATGTAGGAACACAGCAATCAAGATAAAAAAAGTTCACTTCATCTTCGAATTCTTTTTCGTGACATATGGTACGTATACGGAATTTACATAGTCCAAAGTGTCGTCCCAATCATCATTATTGTTGAAAAGTGACCAAATAACAACTACCATACAATGATTTTACGTACAATACGATAAGACAAATAATAGTTATGGAATTTTTTTCAGACGTGACGTACTCACGTCCGAACCCTGCCAGTTTGTCTGATCACGGAGAAAACAATATGGACTGTTCCCAAAACCATCGAAGGCAGTCCAACGTTGATGACAAGTGACAATCAACATTTGGATTCTTAATTTGGCCCCAATAAATCCCTTCCATTGTTAGCAATAAATCCAGAGGGCCGCCTCGTGCCACCCTCAGGATTTAAACTGCAAAAAGCTAAATGCAAGCCACAAATGAAAGACTGTTTAACATGTTACCTTAATTTATAGAAAATTTTCTAACTTAAAAGTATAATTGGAACTTTGCCAATCTCTGGGTTTTCCAGGGGTGGAAGATGACATGATGAGAAAGTGTGTGGTTGACAAGTTGTGATAGTTTGGTCTTTCATGACGATCAAGTTTTCATTGGATGTACATCACCACAAAAATTTGTAAATAACTTTGATTTCATTGCACATATATTTGCCATGAACAGGTTTTATTGGGATGATACATGGCTACAAACAACAAATGACAAACAAAACAATTTACGGTTTGTTTTTTTGTCATTTGCCATTTTTGTGGGACTACATTCCATAGTTTGGGGAATGATCCAATGTCATTGCAATTAAATAACACAGTGAGGTCACTATTTTTGTATTGCCATCATACCCTAATTACCAAAAACTACAGCATTTCTGTTGTAGCACAACTTTCCCTGATATCATAATTTTCACAAAAAATGATGTCATCAACTTAATCTCACAAAAGTCATTAGTTCAGATCTTTGATTCATAGCAATATATTTCACTTTGAGATAGTAAATATCAGATCTTCTCAGATATTGTGGGATGACCAATGATTTGTTTTATCTATCATTGTGATTATTGGTATGGCATGCAGAGTGTTATTATTTTGGAAAGAGTGATTACTTCTGAAGATATTCTAGACTCCATTTCAATGAAAAATCTCTCATAGCAGACAGTAAAATACAGATCTCCTGTGACAAGTCCATATGTCCAGGTCAAATGAAACAAAAAGTTATTGCTAACAATCTTCTACAATCAAAATGCACTCATTTACACTGATTTCAATATTTTTATCAGATATAGCCATTGAATAATGCTTTCCATGTAGTTTGCAAACAGGCAATTGTGTTTCAGCTACAAAATTTTCAATTTATAATCTTGTTGTGTTGATATTTTTCTACTTTTTATAACTCAAAAATAGTTCAAGAAGGATTAGTTTGATCTTATTTGAGTACTATAATATTTTGTATGCTGTATTTATTCTTGTGTAATACAATTTCTCGAGTTTTTTAAAACAAACCACTTATAATAATCAACAACCAGCTTGAGACAGAAAAAAGTGTAAAAGCTGTGAGAGGAGATGTGCATTGTTCAGTCTTGTATTGTTTCCTAAGCTATCAAACATATTCATGAAAGTGGACACATCATTGGCTATTTTCAGAGAAAAAACAATCAAGCAAGTTGATTACATTTTTTGAATGAAATGCATGAAATTTGATAGCTTGTTGGTAGAGAGATACATGTAATATTCGATATCACCTCTGTTTTGATGAAATGATTGATGAAATACAATGTCAGTTTGCTAATGGGCATTGTCTGCTTTCAAAAAATATTTCTCAAATTTGAATGGTTGATTGGTGCAGCTTTTTGAAATGATTGGAGTATGTTATCAACTCCTTTGCTCAGTAGAGGAGATAGAGACCCCAATGATTTCATCTTAGATTGTAAAAATCACCTTAATAGAGCAGTTTTGTCATGTCTGTGTCTTGCTTGACACTCTGCCAGATTGGCATAATGTTTGTATCATATAGTATATGAGAGAAACAGGCTTTGTAATGCTGGTGACCAAATTTGTCAAAAATTAAAACATATTTGCCTAATAACACAGTCAATCTACAACTCAAATTTGAGTACTGTTCAGTTCAATATTTGTACAATATATCAGAATCAATTGGTCTTTGTCAAATGCAAGCTATGATGGGCATTACACATCTTGAAAAGACTGTTTGGAGCCTACTTAGGCCCATGATGCATCATGTCATTCAAATGTTTAATCTGGACTTAACTAATATTTCATAAAAGTCAATATTGTGAATGTGTGAATAGAAATTGGTGGGGCTGGATCATGTGACAACAGTTTTATTTGACTAATGATAAATTTGATAAATATTTCTGGTGAAATAAAATGGAAAAAAGTGGTCATCCAGATCTATCAGATTTCAAAAATTCACAAAATTTAGTATTTTGTGACCTTTGTATCATAAGACCATTCCCAATTGTGAAAATATATATGTGCATAAATCAATTTTGAAACTGACACTGAGACCATGGTGAAGCTAAGTCATGTCCTAACTAAAGTTACGGGTTATTGATTTAAAGCAGGTATTGAAGCACAAATGTAAGTCAAGGGATGTGTCAGCTTTGCAGCAGATGTGTCCTCAGTATGGTTACTGTACCCATGGGTTTTAGTTCCAACACACTTGTGCATGGCACTTGAGGCAGTGACTTTAGGGAGATAGGTTGGGGAGTGATCCATGTGAAGATAGTTTGGTCTAACTCAGGTATATTCTATTTCTGGATGATGTAAAGTGAAGTAGTCTGCAAGATTTTCCTGATTCAAGGTTCAATGAACAGTGAATTGATATCATGCAAGCTGATCTGCAATCCAAAGTATTACATTTTCATGGACCTTGAACATCGATTTTGACAGTATCATTTGGAATTCCAGTGGTGACGAAACAATTGCAGTGAATTGGAATGAATGGTTGGTGTTCTCCCATTTCTTCAAGAATTAGGCCAATGATTGTACCTTCTTTGGCATTTACAAAGAGAGCACTCAGTTCTGTGTCAGCAGCAGAGGCAGCAACAAATTGCAAAGGGGTGTTAGAATCAGGGATTTCTCATCAACCTGCAATAAACCAACCATAACATTGCCATTGATAGCACCATTGATACAAACTACACTGATACCACTGGATACATACCCCACATCTTGGATCCATTTGGTTGTGGGGGGATGGGTAGGAAATATCATCCTTTCTTTTGCCAAGTTTTGAGCTGTTGGGTGTCATATCATCTATGACGCCATTGGTGACACTTTCACTGTCCATGGTCCAACCATATATAATGGTACTTTCCAAAACCAAAGATGGTCTGTATGCTCATTGGGTGCTGCTTACATGAGTGGTTCTTTTGGATGTGGTAGCCAACATAGCTTGAGGTTACACTCCTTAAGAGGTGTCTGAGCATAAGGGATGTGAATATGATGGGACTTCCCTCCTCTCCTTATTTTGGTCCCATAATATGTGGTAAGAGACAACTTGATCAACAATTGCCCTGTTGGCTTGGACTTGGTGAATATAGATGATGACATTTTTGGGCTGAACATTGCTTCTCAGAAAAGGAAATATGGCTTGGTGATGCCCTGACTGGGATACTTAGTTGGAATAGTTGAAAGTCATGACATCTCAAAATTTTGTGAATATACCACCCTGAGACTTTTCCAAAAAAGCTCAAAAAGTTTGTTGCAATATCAATGTTTGGAGATTCCTTATCTGTAGGGTAAACAAGAGGACGAGCTTGATAAAAATCAGTATATTTTATTTTTTACTTCACTTTTATATTCTTTGGGATGAGATGAGTACAACACACAAAAAAGAGTAAATGCATGCTGGAAGTACATTTTTGCCCTAAAGTTTGGCACTTTTGTGCTTATTTTCAACATGTCTTGACGTGTTGCACATTGGTGTGGGTGTTACAAAATTTTGAGAAGTCACAATGTTTTACCATTCCAACTAAGATGTGGACCCTGCGCATGGTATATACATGGGTTTGCAGAATCCTCCTGCCCCAGCCCCTGATGATACTGCTGTTGATTATGTTGCTAGTGTTGCTGATCTCTCTGGTGAGATGATCTGCCTCCAGAGTTCCCTTTCTCACCTGATATTGCGGGAGGACTCACTCCCAGATAATGACTATGTCCTTCCCCTAGTAAATATTGAAGAAGGTAACTTGAAAATTTGAGGACACTTTTGAGGACATAGGACTTGGCCAGGACATGGTCTTAAAATGCCCCAGGACATTTTCCAAAAATAGTCAATGGCGTAAAAGACATGTGAGGACATATGTCCTGTGTCCTTTGAGCTAGAGGGCATAATTCAAAACTTGAAAACTTTTAGACAAAATATTAAAAATGAATGCAAATTATATTGAGACTCTACTTGACAAGATCTATCCAAAATGGAATAAATATGATATAGTGTGGTATAAAAAATTTCTACTACATATTAGTCAGTATTAAAATTATCTCTGCCCCAAAATTTCTCCTCTTTGCTACCAGGTTTAGTCATCTCAACCAAAATTCTTTGTCTCTGCTTTTTCAGACATATTAGCAAAGTTGCTAAAAAGAGGTAAGTTTCTCAGCCTCAACTTGTTCCACATCACAGACTACAAAAATGATCCAACCTCCATCCCTTCCTCTAACCCATCCAATCTCATTTTTTGCCAACATCAAGTTATTGTTATCATCATCTGGTAAGTCAAACGCAGTGACTTTATACTTGTTTACAAACATGTCCTTGGATACAGCATTGTTCTTTTTATACATATTCTTTTCCCACTTCTTAGTCCATCATTTAATCCTTTGTGTTATAGCAGGTTCCTTCTGTTGCACAGTATCAATGCCTCAGTTTTTGAGCTCTAAATCAAATCTTAATCAGGCAAAAATTAGATTGTGATATGAAAATTTTGATAAAAAAGTTACTTACTTGAAATTTTCATTGCTGAACACATTGCAGTCATGATCTTTTGAAACATCCGAATTTCTTAAAACTGAGTCTCTTCAAGCTTTGCAAATGTGTACAAAATGGCCTATTTCTCCAAGGAACCACCAACCACCACCAATATTTGCTTGCTACCCATTTTTTATGGTATTCACATCACTCCAAGACTGCTCTGCAGATTCTATTCCTAGACACTTACAGGTGATTAAACAAGCAACAAATCCAAGAATCTCAGTGAAAGGTAGGATATTATCTCATGTCAAAGGTAAGATCAACCACAGAGAGTATTGTCATTTTCAAAGCAACTTGATTGATAGCTGTAAGGCCCAGTTCTGTAAGTGAAATGATTAGGGTTAGGAAAGTGAAATGTTTGAATATTCAATAAAATATCAACAATCTCATCAATACTGTTATCCACCATTTTTGTTGAGACATGGACAATAATGCAGCCATGAAAGCACTTCATTCACCTTTATCTTGAGGTCTCCATTGTTTGTACTCAGACATTCCATCCAGTCACCTCAGATATCAGGTTGGAGAGAGAGAGCCCATGCCATGACTGCATATGCATGCTCACCTGTTTTGTTCTTTGTACCAGGCAAAGCAAACTGCTTATCCCAGAGTGAACCCATCATCTTCATCTTTGTCATTAAAAAAGGACAAAAATAAATTTAAATTGAATTGAAAAATGTTTTCGAAGAGAAACGATCTCACCTCAATAACTTGTTGTTCTTTTCTGCATTTGTTTCTCCGGTAAATATCCAGTTCTTGCTTGCAGTCAGACAACACTCACTCCCTTCATTGATCCAAACAGGTCCTCATCATCAAGAATTTGTTGTGAGTCAGGCATTGATTCATCTGCTTGCTACAACAGGAACTAGATTTTGTCCATTGCAGGGATGTTAGAGTTACAATACCTCATAGCTTTCAGGACAGGAAACACAGTACAAAGGAGACAATAAATTGCCTTCCAATAAACCTCATCCTAAATATCTTTGATGGCATTTTCAACTTGATCATTTTTTTGAGAAACTGGAAAAATAAGGGTTTGAATTTTTAGCTTAAATGCTGGATTTTGACAAAATACTCTATGCATTGCGTAAAACCAGGTTGCAAATCAGGTACCAGCAACTTGGAGTAGGATATTTTTCATTGTTGAATACAGTAGCCTGAGTAATAAATTTGGCATATATATTCTGTGGCTTGAACTATGTTGAGCCTGCAACACTTGAAAACAAACTGCAGAATATATATATTTTTTAAGTAAATCAAAATCTAAAAATGTAGGGCTAACCTCTATATGTTTGACTTTGGAGAGGTTGCTGAAAAACAAGGATGAGACATACAACATGCTCCCCTCCAAGAAAACACATTGCTTGAGGGTAAGTAGCATTCAAGATTTGACCAGTAGTTTGGACATTTGATGTGCTGTCAAAAACGAAGCAATCAGGCAGCTGTCTGTCTTAATCTATGTCATTCACTCTCCTTTGGAATTGCTCCAAAATAAATGTTTCATCTGACTTCCCTCCATTACTCAAGTGTGCGGTGCAATCTACAATGGACAAAACCATTGTAGGGGCATTCCTGCAGAGGACAAGAATATTCAAGAGTGGCATCCACTTTATTGTTGCTCCATCTCCTAACCACCCAAAACAAACACCTCTGCAACCTGAAGGAGTTTTGCAATGTTTTTGTCATGTGTAACCTGAAAGATTAAACTCGACAATTTACCTTCAGTTAGATTGGAGTATTATTAAACAAAAAGAAAAAAGAAGAAAAAACATTCTTACCTCCAATTTTTCATTTTGGTGGCCTTAACTCAAACCCCCACCAGTCCTGCCTGCTTCAAAATATACTTAAACCTTTTGGACTCAACAACTTGGCCTACATTGTTCTCACAGTGGAAGAAATCAGCTATTGCCAATTCTAGCTGGGTATCATTACTCATGAAAAAATCACTGGAAATGGCTTGATCAAACCATGGTTGGATTCTTGTCTGTCCTTTATTCAAAGAGGGACATGACAGTGGGGGGATTTGACAAATCACCAACATTTGGTCCAGGGAGCTTTGCAAGACCTTCATTGACTGGACTGAGTCTTTGTGGACTCCCTTTTTCCCAACTTTCTGGGCATTCTTTCTATCAAAGAGGTCTTGGCAGAGTTTATTTGCATCATCATCTATTCCTTCAAAGCAAGGATTTGCATACATCGATGGTTTTTGGAGTAGGTGGAATATCATTCTTGTCGCATGCACTTCAAGCCAGATAGTTTCACACCAGAAGCACTTCATCTTGGTCTTCATACCATCGGGATTTTTTCTACATGGTCATCTTCAAATATGCTCTTCAGGAAAGTTTTAATTGTAGCAAGCTTGGTCATACTTATCAATTAATGATTATGGGATGTGTTTGATTGAAATTCACATGTGTTCAAAACTCTCCATTGGAATGTTGAGGTAAAATCTCTTCATGTCATTGCACACACGTTTTGAGCATAAGGAATTTACTAGAGTGTTACAAAGTATTTTGGTTGTGACAAGGTCTTCTGTTTGTGTTGTAACTTCATGTGGATATTTGATTAGGTTTCACTCAACTGTGATTTTAACTCAGTTTGGGCAGTTGTTTGCAGTCTGTAGTCCACTATGATACAGGCAAATGGTCTAGGAAGAAGACAATGCTGGATAGGATTTCCAGGTTGCCCAGGTAGGATTGTTTTGTTTGCTTTGCTATGACTTGCACCAGGGAACATGTGTACATTAGCTATGGTCATGGAAGGATTATGATTAGGTGTCCTCCATAACCAGTCTCATATCCACAACTAAAGCAATAGTATGAGTTGTTGAAGAGCTTGAATGTGTTATGATTTTTCCTGTGCGGCATTCCAAATCCTGGGGTGATACTACATCTTCCATATGTGTTTTTTTTGTTTCTTCATCCACTCCTTATCAACTTGGTACCATTCCAAATCCATGATCTCATATTGTGAAGTTGTTCCTTTCAAAACTAGTGGGTGGAGGTGTCAATTGGTAGATGCTTGGCATCATTGGTCATGCTCCTATTGGAAAGAATTGTTGTGGAGGGGGTGGATCAAATGGGGTTGAGCTGTTGGAGAAGGGAGCAGGTTTGATTGTATGGGTTGTGATACATAGACCAAGAATGGGAGCCCACTGTGAATCAGTGGTCTAAGTGTGGCACTTTAGTTAATTTGGTGCTTGATAGTTTGAATTTCTTGCATGATGGTGTTTAGTTAAGATTGCATAATTTGTTTAGCATCAAAGATATGGATCATGGCAGCATTATTGTGTTCACAATAACCTGCAAAGTTTGCAACAGTGGTGTTGAAAGTAGAGAAGGAATTTTTTCTACATGGTCATCTTCAAATATGCTCTTCAGGGGAGTTTTAATTGTAGCAAGCTTGATAACAACATGTTACTGTAAGTGAACTGTAAACATATTATGATGGTAAAAATATTAGATAAATATTGAAGATTTGAAAATTGAAACACTAAAATAAGAAAAATAATGAAAGAATTCAAACACATAATAAAAGAATCACCTTCTTTTGTAGGGCTGCATGGATTTAGTAGCGTTTTTTTGTGGTTTTATCGTTTTTTGGGGATGGTTTTTGATTTTGGGTGTTCACCACCTGCCTTCCTCCCCTTGCTTCATTTTTTGGAAGCTGCACACAACATGGTGTGCCTAGAAGATTAATTCAGAAGATTTGGACAATTTGCAAGTTTTTTGCTGCAGTTGGAAGTGAGGACACTTGACTAACTGTGAGGAAGAGCTGCTGACACATTACTGAGCAAAAATGAACAATAAATGGCTGGCCATTAGATTCTATCCCTGGGATTTTAGGATGTCCCCATCCCAAGGACATGGCTGGGACATGACTGGGACATGACTGGGACATTTACAACTAAGTCCCTGAGGCTAATGCTGCTGAGATCCTTAATGATGGAATTTTTGAGGTGTCCTGGATGGCCCTGTTCCAGACCCCTTGGTTGATGCACTTGTTGTACCCATGGGCAATCTTCCAGTCTCTCAGACATTTAACGGTTCTGCTGAACCATTCAATCTTTGCCCAAATAGGATTCAGAGCTACTCTCACAGGCTTAGTTAAGACAAACTTCATTCTAGGTGTTGCCACTACAGGAGGGCCAAGCCCAGAAGGATTTTGAGATGGAATTGATGCAGATTCAATGACTAACATGATATGCACCCATAGTGATCGAAGGAGAGACACACATTTCTCTCAAACAGGGTCTGGAAGACTTTGGTGAGAAAGGAATGGAAGCATTCCTGAAGGAACTAGATGTGCTGAATCTGTAGAGAGTGTTTACTCCACAGGATCCCAAGGCACTGACCAACAATGAATGCTACAAGGATTTTGAGTAACTTATGTTTCTTGAGAGAAAACAAATGGGTATGGTGAAAGGTTGCCTGGTAGCAGATGAATTCAAGCAGTGTAGTTTTATTGAGGATGGTGCAGAAGCTTCATAAACTGTCATGACTGATTTAGTCATGATAACAGCTGCCATTGAGGCTATGTAGTGCAGAGATGTTGCAATAATTGATCTACCCAGGGCTTTTCTCAATGCTACCATGGACAAACGGGTCAACATGGTTCTGCAGGTGAGCTGGCAGAGCTGATGGTGAAGTTTAGCCCCCAGATTTATTGCAATTATGTTTCTTTTAGGAAGAAGGGGAAAATGATCCTTTTTGCTCTATTTGTGTCTTTATTCTCCTCTTCTGTTACATCAAACTGGTTGCGGATTTAGAATAGGTATTGGTTTCAGGCTGAATCCTTTGATTCGTGTGTGGCCAATATGATTATCAAAGGACATCAGATGACCACAACTTTTCATGTAGCTGCTGTCAAAATATCTCACCAGGACACAAATGAGGTGACTGCCATCATTGAGTGCTTCAAATCTATCTTCAGAAAAGATATCTGGGTTTCCTGAGGAACAATCATGATTATGTTGATAGATGTTATCATACTGAGGTGGAAAATGTGCATCTCCATGACAAATTATGTCAAGAACCTAATCCTAGATTTTTAAGAGTATATTTATGGCAATGCAACCAAGCTGGCTGGGGAGAAGCCTGTTCACACTCAAGGATGACTTGAGTGGAACTTTTTTAGATGATGAGATGGCTCAGGCTTTTCACAGCACTGTACAATGTAGCTCCACTCTTGTATGTGACTATACAGTGTTGTCAAGATATTCAAACTTCTGTTCTTTTCCGACCACAAAGAGTTAAGTCTCCAAATGAAGATGATTGAAACAAGATATGGAGGCAGCTAAAATACCATCATGGTACTATTAATTCTCTAAATCTGGAGGCAGATTTGTTGATGTTTGTGGAGTGGTGGGTTGGCATGACATTTGCACTGCAACAGGATTATTGTAGTCACACAGGGGTCACCAAGTCACTTGAAAAGGGGACACATCTTATCAATGTCCTGAAATAGCATTAGCTTGACTGTGGCTAAAGTGGCAACAGTGGATGATGCAAGTCCAAAGATCATCTGGACAAAATATTTCATCAAAGCACATGACTACAATGTTTATGACACTTTGGTCTATCAGGACAACCAGAGTGCTGTACTACTTGAGGTAGATGGTAGACGGGAAACAATCATCAAGCTGGAGTATTGTCATATGAACATCAAGTATTTCTTCATAACAGATAGATTCAAACTTCACAAGATGTCGATCAAATATTGCCTGCTCTGTGTTTGCAGAGATCATTTTACAAAACCATCTCAAGGACATCTTTTTTTCAAGTGCAAGGGTGATGAAAATGCATGAAGAGGTCCCAGACTCGTCATTGGATGTCTGTCTGTCAGCAGTCCTTCGTCTGGACAAAAAAGAGGACATGTTAATATTCCACAGACGCCCTGGCTCCCTCCCAAGTCTTCTGCGCGTCCACCCACTCGTGCCGCCACGG
>JALLPE010005242.1:0-11486 GCA_036940025.1 Conticribra weissflogii
AATATATATATTATTGTGTTAGAAATTTGTTTTAAATTTTGAAAAAAAGGTATTTTTCTTGAACTGATCTTTTTATTTTGAAACATATACTATTATGTATTACATCATATTATTTATCTCGTCACACTTGAAGAAGTTCTGGCACAGATGAAACCCATATATCCCGCGATTTAACAATCCTGCATGCGCATGTGGCGGAGTAGATGATATGTGTAGGTCAGACACATCCAGAGTGGGGCAAAACGAAACAATCAAACACTCCACATTATCGTTGACAACTGAAAACAATATACTGAGAGTAGTTAGCTTCTTTTTACAGACCGATGCATGACTTCGACACCTCTGTACAGAAAATTGGATAAAAGTACGATGTTTGGCATTCAGATGAAAAACTTACGAATATTTCCTATCATATCTTTGTGCCCAACGTAACCTCAATGAATTGTTCCTCGGAATATTGCTGCATTTTAAATTGTTGGAAGCGGCATATCTTCTGGCAGTCACGATATGACAAAGAGGCCTGACAAATATTTGTGACTCAAATTAGTATACATGGTACCCCTATGATGGTATTCTAGTAGTACTAAAACAAAATCCTAGTTTCGTTTTTTGGCAACATGCCGGTCCCAACAAAACTGGAAAAAACAGGATGGCAAACTGTCTAGTCTCAATGCGGAGAGAGTTTTTACAACCTCAATCAAAGAAGTTTTGAGACAAAATGGGTCCATAATATAAAATATTGTACAAGCTTATGTGGATGCCATCAGCGAAAAGAAACAAAACCAGGGCAGGCTGCCGCCAACCTTGGGAATCGGCCCCATTCTTCATGATGCAATGTAATAGTGCTGTACCATATCATACTAACATAACATGATACATTATTCCGCAGTATAAAGTGCATAGCCTCAATCATGTTGTGTGGTTCATATCCATGGTAGTTAGTTACTCCTCCATATGTATTCAAAATTGTTGATTCTAATGTTTCAATAAATATCAAATCAAAAAATTAGACCAGATTATTGTTCCCATTGTGGATTTTATGGAAGCGCTATGTAGGTGGAGTACTACATCAAATATACCATAAATTAGTGGGCGTCATCCCAAGAAATAATTCAAGAAAACTTCTCCGGAACACCCTGTAATACAATATTGAGACACAGGTAGGTATGGAATAGTCAATGGACTCCGGTGAGAGCCAGATTTCATTCACCTCTTGCTTTGGTATTGAGGATTTCGAACGTTGTATAAGATTTGGCCCGTTGTCGACATCCCCCCACAGGTTTGGTCGCAATCCAGTCCTCGATCATTCAACACAACACTCCAAAATGACATCGGACAGACAAAACCTCCATGAACAAGACCAAGAACGGCCATGCCGTCCATTCACCGCCTACAACATCTTCTTCCACTTGGAGAAGGAACGCGTCCTCCAGGAGCAAGGCAGAGGATACGCCGCCAAAATCAAAGCCATTGACCCAAGCGACCGAGACCTTGATATGGGCGCTGCACTTCGTCCGACAAAGTATCAGCAACTCGTATTGCCAGTGGAATGGTATGTGCCTGATCCCGGCAAGAAGTGTCGACTGGCAACGAAGAAGAATCGGGATCCTCCTCATGGAATCTTCACATTTGTGGAGCTGACGAAAATGATTTCTTCGGAGTGGAAAGTGATTGACGAAGAAACGAAGACTTACTGCACCAATTTGGCGGATGAGCAGTTGCAGCTCTACAATGCAGACATGAAGGTGTTTATAGATAAGTACGGTGCAGAAGCTGCCAAACGACTACCCAAGTCGAAATCCAAGAGCAATAAAACGGCCGCCAAGAGTAAGAAGACTTTCAAGACCACAAAGACCGCTGGGACAAAGGCAAAAAGATCTAATGGAGAAGATCGGGGGAATTCCAAGTTCGTTCACGGTATTCTTCCTACAGCCCCGGAACGAGATGATCAGAAATACAATGACACCATCAAGAGCAAGAGCAAGTCCAACAAGAAAAATGGGACCAAAATCCTTCAGCTTCATCGACGTGGAGGTGTGAATGGCGGATTGCAAGGTGATGATTATAATCACAGCAGCCTCAACACAGACGACATTGAGCCTGAACCTCTCTCTTTCGAAAACTGTGACTACATTCCACCTGTGATGAGTTACTGGGCCAATCAAGTTGTGCACGGGAAAATGGATTTTGATATGATTATGGGTTCGGAAGTGGATATTTCTTCACATCGGTTTTACTCCCAAAACCTGACCCCGGCTCCACAAATGATGATGTTCCTCGATGAAAACCAAGCCGCTTGCAATCGAGTTGATGCAGATAAGATGTTGACGATAGAATCAGGTCCAGGACCCAGCCGAGGTTTGGAGGCTGAGCAACATTTTGACCAGCACAAAGATGACATCATGGAGGACCCCGATCAAGTTTGTAACTTCAACATCGAAGGTTTTGATTGGAATTGGAGTCCAAATCCATTGTTCGAAGCGTCCGTGCCACGCAACGAAATCAATAATTCAGTGCATCATGATCAAGATCATCAAGAGCTTGCGCTTCCAGCCTTTCGAAGGCAAACAACTGATCAACCATGTTCACTTACCTACACATCATCACGAGCAACGGATGTGCAGCACGCGCAACACCCATATCAACCTGCTGTGCAAAGTGAAAAGCTATGTTTCACCGCCGAGCAGTATCTTTGCCGTGAAACCAATCCTAGGGCTTCTTCGTTTGGTTGGAGACTCGCGTTTGAATGTAAATGAAGATCGTGGAATATGGGGCAGTCTCTCATTCATCAATGAGGCAAAACTTTTTTGAAAGGAAAGGGGGCAGAGGAGAGTCAATTTTCAGTTGGGGTTGGAAACAGAAATGCTTAAGCTCCCTAGATCCTCGACAATTTTTGTGACACGCATTTTTACAATTTGAGATTTGTTTGATTTAGAGAACAATCAGTGGCCGCACTGGGACTGTGTTTAGGAGGAAGCACGCTCTGTGCTTTCGATGAGTAACTCGTATGACATTAATTAACTAGAAACATATTGCTTGCTTTCCAGTGAAATGTTTCCTTGAGGAAAATGAATTTGGTGCCAGTTTTATGAAGTAATATGCAACGAGACTCAGTACATTCTCACTTGATTTCAATGTAGATACTGACCACACGGTTGACTTACATTGTGACGAGATGCTGCATCAGTAAACTTTGCGACAAGAATGGAAATCAATCAACTTATCACTATTTTTATTATGAAAAGGTACGTAATTGTTCCATTCAATTCAATCAAATCCAGAACATGGTGGACGGACCACTGATAATTACTGTCACAGACATTCTAGAATCAGTTGAAACCCACCACATGACTTTTCTCGTTCTGTTCATTTGCAATTGTGGCAAAAATTTCTTCTATAAAGTAATTCGTTTGACACTCTGTTAGCAGATTTAAATTTCGGCAAAGATTGTTCATTCTAGAAGAATGCAAGCACAATATTCTTCGAGAGGATGTACATCCCGGTTGAACAAAGTCCTCCATATTGGAAATCAATAATCTCAATTTGTCTTGGTCGCTTACGCGTTTTGATGAGATCTTGCTGGGGCTCTAAAATAAGGCGTTTGTAATGAAGAAGTACGTTCGGTTACAAATCATAATATTATTTGATAACTCAACTAATGTAAATGATTTTGAGATTTATGAAAAAGATATATTTTGAGCTGGAGAGAGTTTTGTTCTTTATATGAATATCGATGAAAGTTGAGTAATATTTTAATATCCCATAGCATGCCAAAACAAGAGGTCTGCTTCGTCGTGTTGTCGTTTCGTATGAACACAGAGCTATTCTACTGAGTTATTGATGATGTGACTATAGAGTGGAAGAAGAAGGACATGACGACCAAGGAGAGGATTTCCATATGTCTAATCCCCACAATGAAAATTATGTGCATTCCCTTTTTTTTATTCCGGTCCTCGATGCGATGACACAGCAATCATGAAACATGACGATCTCGTGCCAAAATCAAAATTGCATTGCTGACGTTTCGAAGTTTTGTTATTTAATTTTAGAAAAATCAGAGCAACATAACAAATAAAATGATGATGATATGGCATGCCGATAAAATCATGATGCATATTTATTTCCTTCCGAATGGTCACGAATATGAATGAGTGAAAATTAATTCATTGTAATGCGTTTGTCATTTTATTTTTTGTGGCATATATTTTTCGATGTCTCAAAACTTCCACACGTTCAGTACTTGGGATGATCTCTACAACATAGTGTTGGGTCATATAGATATATTCTTTTATCAGTAGCCGAAGCCAGATGTACACAACACACATCACAACTACCTGAATGAAAGAATATTTCACCCTAACTACAGTCAATATCGATGGGTTGCAATTTTTCAAATCAAGAGTGGTGACGATATCAATAGCCAATTCATGTTGACGAGCATTCTATACCCGTTACTTGCTTGTTCTAGTTATGTGCATTTGTTCGAATGGCCCCTGTATCCCCTGTAAGCTGCCTAGAATCGATGCCATATAAATAGATCATCCCCTGATTCCCAGACAAGAGTTTTGATTTGTCGTTGGTGGCATCGAACCAACTCTCCCCAACTCTTCCTTCGTTTCCCCCTAAAACCTCTTCTTGTCATTTGATCCGTTGCATTTTTTTCCTAAAAACTGCTATCACTCCTCGGACCAATTATTCTCCCATACAGACACTCGCACAGAATCCTTCTCCCTCCCTTTCCCTCGTGATTCCACATCTCCGACACAATTCCCAATCAAGCCTTTAACTGAACACAAAAACACCCTCCGACGCTCTAAAACACTCAAATCTGCAAAGAAGGAGGCCCCCCCGCCACGGCAGCACCACCAGATGCAGCCCCTCCATGATGACTCCCCACGGATGACGACCTGAGCCGTCCATCCTGAGGAGCCTGCCTCCACGCCTTGTTGCACGGCGAAGGAGGCATTTTGTAGGCAATGTCGAAGCAGTGTCGCAGCAATACCTCCAGGTGAATGGTCACTTCTTCTTCGTTGTCGTCGTCATTGGCACCGGCATCTTCTTTGGCGACGAGGGCCACCTTCAAAAACTCCTTCCAATCGCCAAAAGTCTCCAATTTCAACTTTCGACTGAGCGGAGAATGCTGGCTCGTCAACACGTCAAAAGTCGAGGCGATTCGAATGGCTTCATCATAGCTCTTCACGATGCAGCCTGCATTGTTGTTGTTTTTGGGCGAAGAGGATTCCACAGAACAAGCGGCGCGGAGCTTGGCCTTGGTCAAGTAGGAAGAAAAGGTGGGAAACCGAGAAGAAGCGAGTGGATTGTAGTAGATAATGTTTATTGAGTAAACCAACCAATGAATTTATTTTCAAAATCATTGAAATCAAACAGATAGTCTACACTTTTTGCTTGCTATCACTCCATCAGTGATGACTTCCGAAGATTACGAATGAGGTAATTGCAAATGCTGTTGCTGTATTTTTCTGCTGATTGGGGCATGAAAATGATAGGAAAGACACATATCTTCTTGAGACAGGCAAACCACAATTATATTACATATAAGGAATATTTTTGATGTATAAAATGCGAAAGTTATGGTACTTACGTACGTTTGTCTGCACTCAAGTATCGTCTGAAAGGATGTATGATAATTAGCGTATATTAGGATCAAACATATGTTCGTACATTACGATACGTACAATGGCAAGGTTTTATTAAACGTAAAAAAGTTTAGTTCATTAGTGCTGTTGTATTTTATCTCCTTATCTCTAGTTGGCAGAATGAAACCCAAGAGTTGGTCAAAATAGATCATAAAATAACTTCTTGAAATATTGCAGTAATGTATTATTTTGAGTACACGAATCAATTCGGCATGATCTCTAGCATTCAAAATCTGCCTCATTTGTAATTTTTTGTCAAAAATTGACTGAGATACAGCATTTTTGATGGGGCGGAGAGGAAAATTTTGATGAAAATTATGCCTCGATGACCATGGTGTCAGGAATAACTTGCACAATAATTAATATAAATTGTTCAAAAAAGAAAGCAAACTTCTTCATATATGTCTAACAGGGATGTATTTTACTTCTTTACTATGGATTGCACAAAATATCATCAATGCAGAGGGAAAAGATGTCAATCTTGTGGAAAATATTGAAACATTTGCTACATAGATGCACATTACATGCACTGCAATGGGCGACTCATGCCCTTGACTCCTTCGGTTTATTTTGCTCCTTGGAATTGCTCTGCTTACTCTGAATTCTAAATGCCCACATGTGGAGTTGGCATTGGGTGGGGTGCTTCTGGACATTGACAAATTCTGGGAAATGTGTCAATGTAGAATCAAGTCTACATCGCAACTTTCCAGTCTTGAGGTCCACAGCCTTCTCTGTAATTGCAAAACATCTCTTGAGATCTTCTATTCTGCATGTTGGACAAACCCTCTCAATATGAGCGAGATGTATGTGGTTTCTTGTGGGCCAATGATAGATAGGATCAATCCTTGTTTTTCCAATTGCATCTTGGAACTCAAAATGACTGTACTCAGGAGTTCACCCACAAAGCTCATGATGTTGCCAATACATCATATATGCATCACTTTTGAAACCTCCACTCCCCATAGCCAAAGTGCCCACCACCATTTCTGATTGCGGGAGAATCTCATCAACCAATAGACTAGGCATAGTTGGTCAGCAATATCATTGTCATTCATTTGATAATTGTAACTGTGGCTCATGCTAAATTGAAGAAATTTGAAGTTGATCATCTCTTTTGAGACTGGACTGAAGTCTTTTCTTTCAACCTCAACCCATGTAATATTCTTTGCAACAGAAGAAATCATATAAAAAGGCTTTTGGTCATACACAGATACAACAATAACATTACTTACACAGGGATCACCTCTCAGAAAGGCTGCCTTGACAGTCCCCCAAGCAGCATCAGCTTGCTTCCCCTTCTTCTTGTCCTCCTGAATCACACAAGGAGGTACACCCCCATTGGATTTTTGGATGACACCCTGTGTCATCACCTTTCATTTGCAATTCTGAGCAGTTATAGTGAATAGAACTGAGTTGAACAAATTGTCCATGTTCACAGAGTGATTCTTGTTCTTGAAATTCTCAAACATGTGCAATAATCTTGCATGCATGGGAGACAACCACATTTGAGCCACTTACTGGGAACAGGTTCATTGCAAAAGTAAAAGTCCCAAGTATAGCTATCATCTGCATAGCATGTGCCTGAATACCATCACCAATCCTCTTGAACTTTCCACATTGGGTCTTGTATTAGGACTTTCCTTGCATGGAGCAAGTCTGCTTGTCAGCCATTTTTGTTGGCCCTCGATCCCAAGCACATTTCCAAATGTGACACAACCAATTGAAGAACTCACTCACTTTATAGTTTGGGCATTTGGCTTGAGGAGGAGAAATGGTTAGTGGATTTTGGCAACCAAAAAAATGGCAGAACATATGGTACTTTCTCTCTGCATCAGGACCAACATTGCTGTGGATGAAATCATTTCCAAGTGTTGCATCTTGTTCCTGAGATCGAAATTTCCTTGTCATCTTTGGCACAGGACAAAGACCATCCAGAAACATGATACCAATGAATTGCCAGATGTTGTCATTTGTAACATCTCTCCATCAATTAGGAAAAGGATGACCAAATTGTCCAGCAGTGGACAGCATTGCCTTTGTATATGTGTATGTTGTCCAGTTTGCTACGTAAAATTTTGTTTTCCCATCCCCAGTAATATTGACATTGTTGATTAAATTATCAAGTAGTGTCAAAGGAAGCAATGCATTTATCCAATCTGCTGGATGGCTCAATTGGTCAAGGTTAAATTTTTGTAAGAACAGTGGATTGGGTCCACCTTGTGTCCTTATCTCTCTCCTAAGATCATTTTGATTGCATTGTCTGGTTGGAGATAACTTGCAAGTCCTCCTATGTTTCCTCTTCTTTGCAATAGGGACTTCTCTCTGACCATGGAAATCAGGGCAATCAAAGGTTGTAGAGTATCCACATTTTGAGTTTGAAGTTGTTGCTTCCAATTCTGTAGGAGGGAGAAGGGTTTGGTCAGCATTAGATGGCTCTGGAATGGGATTAGGATCCAGAGTCAAAACCTCCCAGTAAGTTGATGGTGATTAACCATTCAACAATGCATCCTGGCTCTCCACATCTTGCACATTACCAACAGGTAGATTGTTTTCTATTCCAGCAACAAGGCAACTTAGCAGCTCATCCTTTTTTTCACTCAATTTCAAACCCCGCTTCTTCAACTCATACTTGATTTGGTGGACATTGTATTTTCTTATAGTATGAATGGTGAGAGTGGAGCATTTTTCAGTTGCAATGGCAGTTGGTGGGTCTTTTGGTGGAAAAATAAGTAGATTGGCATCTCCTTTGTAGCTGTCTGGGTCCTTCCCCATATCTGCAATGTCATCATAGCAAGGAAGTGGACCATTGGAGTCATATCCATCATTGTAGGATGTGTTGTTGTGATTTGACATTGTGGTTGGTTGTGATGGCTGAGAGATGATTGCATCATCATCAGCTTCAATTATCATCTCAAGCAAAGGAAGAGTAGGCATTCTCATTGTTGAAGCAGTGCCAGAGATTGGGAGTGCTTGCTTGTTTCTCTCCAAAGTATGGACAAGGGTATTGACTGGAGGGGGTGAGGGGAGATGCGGCGCTAGCATCCATGGTGACGCCATCATTGATACCATTTGACCCATCGGTCATTTTTGTTTTTGTGAAATGATGCATCAAATGTGGTGCTGACAGCAGTATTTTTGGTTCCTTGACAAACATGCAATATTACCTGAGACTAGTCCTCTTGTGATCGTGACAAGTATTGCAACACATGCAATGTTGTTGCTCTCAGAGCTGCTCTCATGATTGATATGATTGCAGAGAACGCAATCGCAAGCCAGCAGCTCATGACCGCAGGGGCCAAAGTTACCATCCCAAACTCTGCAACTGATCCAAATCAAGAACACAATTGCAATCAAGGTCCCATTCTTGTGATTCTCAAAACTCAAGACGCAATCATGGACACTACAATTCATGATGATGATCCCTAGGGAAAGAAATGGACATGCTCACCTGTCTCTCTCTCTTGTTCAAGATTGGTCTGTGGAACATCCCCTCCTCAAGCCAAATCTCCTTCTGTTCAACATCAAGGCTGGATTGTTGAATCGAAACCCATGGCAATGCCCCCACAAGGTGATGAGGCCATTCTGGAGTGTGCTGCCCTGACCAAAATGCAACAGGCACTGTGTGCAACTTATCCTGTTCCTCCGCCTTCCCCTGATCCCTATATTGGTGAAGCCTGGGAAGATTTTGTTGACAATATTGACACTGAAGATCATCAACCAGAACCTTTGGTTGCAAAGATCAAGTGGTATGACAGTGATGAAGGCTCTTATAGCTCTTGTTGCCCCAAGGATAAAAATATTCTTGCAGGAGGACCCCATCAATTTGATTGGAGAGAAAAGTCCTCCATCATTTTGAAGGTGACCAAAAAGGTGTACCATATTGGACGATGCTCAAAATTTGAGTAGACCTCCAGAAAGAGTATAAAATTCTGGTTAGTGCAAGAGCCACTGCCACTCTGAGAAGAAAAGCTAAAGAGGGTATAGTGATGGGCCAGTGTAACAGAACAAATAAACATTCCTCGCACTCTCCCTTATAGAGACCCTCTGCAATAACTGAAGGCTCAGTTATAGTGGGGGAGAGTGTAGTGTCCACAAAAAGCATTACACAAGTTCCTGTCTCTCTGTTCCTGGGAATCCCAACATTCTGTATTCCCCCAAATGGTTACTATTTACTATCTGTCTGATGGCAGAGGAAGGTGTCAGAATGTTTGGTGACGCGCTGGCACTTTGTGTTCTCTTTGCATTTTAGACGTGTGTAGGATAACATCATAATTTTTACTTTTTCAATCTCTAGAATTGCTATCCCCATAGAACTGAACACATCAGTACTGTCATAGATCTACCTACTAATGAAGAGCTCTTTCCTAACACACCCTGCTCTATTGTCACATGCAAGTAGGTTGATGTTGTTGAATCCTACAAACTATTTTGTGTTCTCTTAGACTTGGGCATTTCTAACACAGCATCAGCTCTTAGGCATTACCTCAATCTATCACACCTTGTCAGCTAATGACACTCTACAACCTATTTCTCCGACACATACAAAACAGGCCCTTAACCTGTTGGTCCTTACCAATGTTTGCTGTTCTGAATTCAATCATAACATGGTGATCCTTGGCCTACCCCTATTTTTGATTATGACACCTTGTGTTATAGTATCATATTTGGTGCTAACTTCTTTAACATGTATGGTTTTCACTTTTACTTTGAAAACAATCTTTTATATTGGATGAAAAATGAGCTACCCCTTTGCACTATACAATCCTTTTTCACATGAATTTCAGTTGCATCTGTTTGGTCTAATTTTACTTATTTTCTTCATAATTTTAAATTCAATCTGAAAATTTTGAAATCAAAAAAGAATGGATACATTCTACCAATATGATGCTTTTACAATTAATATCTTTGAATATCTATTTTATATCCATCACAATATCTGTATTTGTTGATAAAAATATCAATATTTTTTCTTCATGACTACATCATGTCTTTAGACAATTATAGCAATAATTATCATCAACATATCAATTTAGCTGTGATATTTATTTCAAGATAATGGACAAAAAAGTTCAATAGAACAGTTCTACAATATCAAGTGTCATACAGACTTTACTTCAAATTTACAAACACACCATAATTTTGTAAATGATAAATACAAAAACTCAAACACATGTTCCACTTGTATCATCTGTGTTACAAAATTAAAACTAAAATGTACTTGAGAAAGATGATGCATCAGCATCAAAGAAGTGAAGAAATCAAAAATCAATTTTGTACTTTAATTCAGTGAACATATTTTGAAATTTTAATTTTGATTGTTGTCATTTATAGCACAACAACCTACAATAATGTACTTTTCATAACATGCTTCACTGCTTTTTAACAGGTAACTGGGTTGAGTAACAGGGAAAAATCATCAAAAATTTACTTAAACATGACATTTTATATGATACTTATGGAAATGACAGAATTGAATAGGATGAAAAATAGTTAGACCAATGATTGACTCAAAGATTAATAGAAAGAATGCAACTACTTTACAGGTTGCTTTGTTGTTTAGTGCTAAAAAGTGTGACTCCCTTCTTCTGGTTGCATTGGTTCGTAGTATTGTTGTTATTACAGTGATCATTTGTGACTACTATGGATTAATGAGAAATGGATAGGTGACTGGTGCTGCAGGTCTTGTCTCCATTGAGATGATTGTCCTGATGAGTCACTCTTCCATGATAATCATAATTATGTCAACTGGTGGCATCTGGCCTAGGTGCCATTTTCATCATTGGTCAGAGAATCAGGAGACATTCCATGGTAGGAATCTTGACAGTGGTA
>JALLPE010005256.1:0-11098 GCA_036940025.1 Conticribra weissflogii
CTGTCAATGACAATGGTGGAAAGTTTATAGAATATGTTTGTATCTTCCTCATCTAGTCATTTGGATTCACAAATGTTCAATCTACAAGTAAAAAACAGAGTCCAAGAGCAACAGTGATGAAAGTTCTTTGACTTGCTTATCTGTCATTAACACTATAAGACATCTTATACTTCATTGACAATGGTATTGCAATCACAATATATTCTATCACAACACCTATCTAGTTGTTACTTTAAGACAGTCTGGGTGCCTTTGAATGTTCCTATGACATGTTTGTTGGTGTTCCCCTCATTGTGGAATGGCAAATCATTACCCACAATCAAGAAATCTTGGTGAATAATACCTTGTTGAAAGCCAATTGAAAATGTATCAACTGTGTTTACCTTGTCAGAGAACAAGTCCTTCAATATGATAAATCAATCAAACTTGCCATCAAAACCTCATGCTCATTCGAAATTGTATTGATTTGTATGAATAGGATTGTTAACATACACCTCCATCCTGGTGTTAACAAAAGCAATAAATTTGCTGCACCATACCATATAAGACCCTATGAAGGAAGAAAAAATAGTGGTAGAGAGTGTAGTGCCCATGAAAAGCATCATATTATTTTCTGTAGCTCTAAACCTTAAAATCCCAAGATTCCTTGATTTGGTAATATTTAAAATTTACATCCTAGTAATAATTGGTGAAATAGTGCCAGAGCATCTGCTGAAGCTCTGCATTGGTGTTATATTTGCATTACATGATTATATTCAACAACATAAAAACTTCTTTTATTTCCTTATTATAAAATGAAAAAACCACCACAGTCTTTGCATCATGTTGGATGTTCCAGACTCAACAATCAGCCAAAGCTTTCTATCATGCTGGGCCCTTTGCTTGGAATCATTGGACTCAAGAATTTGATGCAATGGAATTAGAAGCGCCATTGAAGCCCTCATATTAAATTGGAAACTTTGCTCTAGACTTAGAAATCTTCCAAAGCCCCATTATTGCACCAGATCCTTTTTACAGAATAATTGGACTTGTCAACTGATGCAAGGACACAAAACATAAAATCAAAGCCTTTGTTTTTTTGTCATATCCTTTGCTCCAAATCAACAATCTGACAAAACCTTGTATCTTACAAAATAAAATGTTTCGTATCTTGCAAAAAATAAATTCTTTTTGACTCATTAGACTCAAGACCCTGATGCAAGGAACCAAATATACCAACAAATCCCTCTCATTGTGTCTGATCCTGGGATATGGAACCATAGACCTTACTTATCAATATGATGCAATGGCACTGAAAATACATCACATTCTCATGTCAAAACGATTGAATTGGCACAGCATGACCTACATCCTCACTGCAGATGCTCAACATTCAAGGAATGCAAAGATGACTAAAACTTCAATGAGATACAAACTCATGTCATTTTTTAATTTGTACTCAACCATGAATGTAATCTTGGAAAAAGGTAAACCTCAATTTTATTCAAGCAATCATTTGCATCTCATTCCTATCTTACACTTTTTCATCATCATCCTCATCATCATCCTCATCATTATCCTAATCATTATCCTTATCATCATCCTTATCATCATCCTCATCCTCATCCTCATCCTCATCCTCATCCTCATCCTCATTCTCATCCTCATCCTCATCCTCATCCTCATCCTCATCCTCATCTTCTTCTCATTCCTCTTCCTCTTCATCTACACTCAAAAGATCATTTACAATTAATGCCCAGGCTGATTCACATCATAAATTGAGGTAAGTTCCTTTATTGCCACCCTCAATCTTCCATATTACCCATGATGTGGTCTAAGTGGATTATGATAGTTGCCAGCAAGAAAGTCAACATAAAAATTTCCAATGATGTGATGATCAAAATCTCCTCTAAAGTCAATGAAGAATGAGATTTGTTTTTGTGATCATCCACAATTTAATTGTAGCATAAGTGCCAATCAAATGTTTTGTATGTGAGTTGTCCTTGTTTTTCATCACCACCATTTTCACTTCCTCAAAATGTTTTGGTTGTGTCAACAAACAACAATCCACAACCACTCCCATGATTTTCTTGATATAGTCAGGATTTTTTATTCCCCAAATAAAATAATTCACCTCACCTAAATCACCAGAGATTGCTTAACATTCAAAGACCTTTTTGTCTTCAAAGTGAGATTATTTGGTTTGCCAAGAATTTTTGCCAGTCAGTATAAATGATTTTTGATTGACTATTCAGCAACAATACCTTTCCTCCTTATCTCCAAAAATCCCTTCAACGCAAAAAACAGAATCACATAAAATGTACCAGCATGAAGTAAAATAGAGTTGAAACAATTGCATTAGGAGGCCAACAGTCTTGATTGCATCATGGAATAGTGGATTGTGAAGTTCGTTTGAGAGGTCCTTTCCTTTCAGTATTTTAATATGTTTGGGATCCTTGCTCTTAGCACAGCAAAGAGTGTGATACTAATTGTCACAAAAATGTGGCTGCAAGAAAAAAAACTGTCCTCATGTTATGAGACAAAGCAATTGATTTCCTTGTAATCAGGGGCTTCGTTAAAGTACCTGTCAAGATATTTTAAAGGGTCTTGGATTTTCCTCTGATTGAACTCCCTGTTTGAACAGCATTTGTTTCTGGAAAAGGTGTCCATCAGTTGCCAGAGACCAATATATCAAAGAAACTTTCCTACTGTTGTTCAAGGCATTTTTCCTTTGGCAAGAGCAATCACGTATTGTTAATAATGACTATTAGGAAGAATCCCAAGGGAGAAGTTTCAAAAAATTTTGAAGAAGAGATTTGTTCTTTGAGTTCCATCATTCTTGAAATATGGTAGATGCATCAACAATGCTGACAATGGCACATTCATTAATGCAATCATATCCCTATTGTTACTGTTTGTTCAGTTAGGAGGATGAATGTTTTCAGGCTCTGGTTTGTTGCTATCATCGTTTCTGAACCCTTGATTCCTGACAAAGTTTATGTCCTCTGCTTGGTCCCTTGATGCAAAAACTGCTGAGTCAATGTCACACTGGATTTCAACATTCTCAGATGGCTACATCAGCCATATCTACAGCTTATGCTCATATCTCTTCAACAAAATCACTAGGGCCATTCAATTGTTTGGAAATTCATCAAGCACAAAAAAGACAGCATGATAATCTCAGTTTTGCATTGAAGTGTCAATATTGTAGTATTGAGGCTCTCAATTTTCCTGAGGCTCAGGTTGGGACAATGGACTAAGAAAATCATTTTTTGGTGCAATTCAGTAGAATCCAACATTTTCCTCCAATGCCAAGCTGATACTTTGTCCCCTAATAATGCTTGGTAACAGAAAACATAAAAATACAAACAAAAAGGCAGTCAATGATTTTTGTCACTGCAATTATTGTCATCCACTTGAGGCGCTACTTTGACGAAAGCACAAATTAAATCTACATGGTCTGAATGATTAGACACTATTGATATTATTGAAAAAAACAAAATTTTCTCCAAGTTAGTGTGTTTTGATAGTTGTCATGACCCCAGTACTACCAAATGGGGGACCAATATTGTATATTGTAATTATTATAGGCAGAAGAAAATGTCAACGATTCAATTGAATTCAAAAAGGTTAGAAAATTTTGATTTGACATCAATTTCAAGGGATAATCAAACAAAGAACACTTATCTACCACAAAGATGCATGATGCATGCATCATTGATTTCCGGCCAACAGCTTTACTAATCATGACATTGTCAAGACCAAGAACCTCCAAGCTGAGCTTGTGTGATATCATCATCTCATAGGCCATTTTTTACAATCTTTGTTGCCTTTCCAAAAATAGAGATATTCCATTGTCTATTGATGTTGCATGAAGTCACCAAGCCCAAGAATACTGGATGCCTATTTGGTGCTTTGATGAAGATCACATTGGCAACATTAGCAAAAGTAAACCAACCTGTTCTTCTTGCCATTGCGCATGGAAAATTAATTCCTTTTGACCAACTCCAGGCAACACAAGTTGGATGCATATAACATTTGAAAAGAAATTTTTCCACCCAGCATTATTGTTACCATAGTATTTGCTGACCATTTTTATTTTTTCATCTCCAATATGTTCATTCAATTCAAAATATCTCTTCCACAGAAAATATTCTAGCCAACCAACAGTTTTCAAGCCACCACAGCATCACCATCAAACACAACTATAGTGACAATCAATCATTTATCTGACAATTTCTTTTCATACAGTTGAAAAGAACAATGGCAATCCATCAGCTACTGCTGAGTCAATGCTCATTTCCATACTAGAATCACTGAAAAAGATAGTTGAGATCTGAGGAAATTGCTAGAAAGCAACTTCTGCTTGCAATAACAAGGTGGTCAAAAGCTACACACATTGCTTTGTGGCCCTGAGGCACACCAACATATCACACTTCTCATGTAAAAAGAAGGTGTCTAGACTTGAGGAACTGCAATAAATTGAGTCCAAGTCAGTCTCAAGCATTACCAACCATTTTGCTAATTGATAATTGGTACCCTGTCTAGAAACTACACAGGAACCTATCTTAGGAAGGAAAATATCCAAGCAGTCTCCTGCAGCTCAAAATGGCATTAATATAGATCGAAATTTGTTTCATACAAGAGTTGTCAACTTGGTACAAAATGTAATGATCAGATTGGTGTGACCACAGTTAAGTTGCAAGTTGCAAGTACAGCAACTTCTTTGAAACTTGAAACTGTTGATTACTATCAACTTGATATCATACCAGTAAATACCCAGAAAAAGCTGGTAGTTCTAGCACATCCAGATTGTACCTGTACTGTTGGCGCAAATATTTGTAAAAATTCACACTTCATCTGAAAGATTCACCTTGACAGCTACAATACCTCAGGTTAAAGTTCCAGAAAAAGTGTGCTATTCTAAGGGATTTGGCCTAAATGACATTGGTGTCACACCTATCATTTGAGAAGAATGTTTGCAAAATGAGGTAGCACAAAAACCATCCACAACAACTCCTAACAAATTTAAGGTACTCATCTCCAAGATATGATGGAGGTACCAGCATGTGCAACCATAAATGGAAACTATCTTGAATCTGTTGACCAACAAAATTTTACAGTACTTTCAATATTTATTGTATGACAAGTCGGAATGTTGAGGGTTTTTCATGATTACTACTCTATACTTCAAGAATGCATGTGACACCTGATTTCCTTCCATACAAAAATGATGAGAGATATCATGTAAATGCACCAAGAAATGTGCTAACCTTACACATCAGAGTTTTTCAAGGCATGGTAAGGATATCGAAAAACAGATCAAAGAATTGTGCAGTTTTCAAGCATGATAAATGTTAAAATTCCTGAAAATGTCAATATCATTCAAACAGTGTGGTCTATGCAACATAACCATTGACTTATTACCAATGCCACCACAAAATACTTGGCATGACTCACATTCCCAGGGGCAAACATATCTATGACATGAATTGCTATGAGATTTATGCCCTTATTGTGACCTGGCACACAATTCACAATTCTCCTTTTCACAATTGTCTCTTTACTATTCAACCTAGCACTAGATTAAGTTGACTTCATACTTGCCTACACTCAAGCTCAAGTGGAAACCAACCACCACATGTAAAAATCACATGCAGAGACAATGTATTGCAACTCCAAGAAACTCTTACCAGCACCCCTATGTCAAAGAGCATTAGTTGAGTATGTCATTGGTATCTAGTGAACAAACTGTCCACATTGACTTTCAACGTCCATGACAAATATGTTTTGTAGTATGTGTTGATGATGCAATTTTTCTTGACTTATTCAATGATTTTATGTGCAACATATTTCAAGAAATTTATAATACTGGTCTGGACCTAGAGGACCAAGGATACCAATGGGATTATTTATTAGTCAATGTTAATGGGCTAGCCAATTTTACTTACAAATCAAAAAAACATACTCTTATTGATGGTATTATAGTATATAGCAGTATGATAGAAAGGTGCACCTAACCATTACCACCAAAAGTATTTCTACCCTTTCATGCATTAAAGTCCTCATTTACTTTTGGACAAGTTTGACTACCTAGTATAGACTGTAAGACCTGATATTACATATGATATGCACCTGATCTTCATTTAGTCTTCAGATCGATTGGCAAAGTAATTATCTATCTAGTGAAATGTATACAAAACCTTGTGATCAGGGAGTCAAGTTAAAGCCCACTCCCCAAAAAGGATTTATTTGTTTTCTTACTTAGAAATGACAACATGACATAGTAACTAAATTGATTTTTACATCCACCCCTAGAACCCGAATAAGTCTAGTTTTTTTTTATTGCATTTTTTACATATGAATAAGTACTTTCCAAGCAATCTAAAGATCTGGGGAGTTATAGGATTGTTGTTTGCAGAGGTTATATCGTAGCAAGATATTGGCCCCCTACTGACCAAATTACAGCAAAGTTGCATAATGGTTGGATTATTTTCTTTGCAGCATGCCCAATTATTTGGGCATCAAAACTCCAATGCCAAGTTGCTGTATCTACTATGGAATCAGATTATTGCACCATCTACTATCCTTTGTGAAACTGTAGAATACCTGTAATGTATAAAAACTACAAGCGTTCGAGGTTCACAAGGTCAAGATCCTTAGTACTGAATAACGAGTATACTGTAAGGTATTTTAAGGCTAATCAGGAGTATAGGACTCATGAACTTCCTGAGTTTTGTCCATGTGTTAAGCATACCAATATTATATGCTACCATCCTTCTTGTAAAGACACATGATACCAATTTTTCAAGATTTTCCAAATTAATGAAAAGGAACAGATTGTTGTTCCTCACAAAGACTCCACTACATTTTTTGGCAAACAAAGGGAAATACACTTGTGGTCAGTTAATGAAACATAATGTGTGGAGAGAGTGCAAGATTTCTGCACTAATCCATTCAATTGTGTCAGTATGTCTCCCACAGATGACAACAGATATCAGAGATTCCTATACGCCAGTTAGAAAAATTGGACTTCTATTTTGACAATATCTACTGCTATCTGTATTTGAATGAAAGATGACGGAAGTAGTTAATTAGATATGAACTCAAAGATGCGATGGCAGAAGTATCGATGCTGTTGAAGTTGCCGCCCAGCTAATACCACAGTTTTAACTGTTATAACCATTGTAACAATTGTTGCCTCTCATGCTGCTGGAACCAAGTATGATACCAGCTACAAATGCTTGAGAAACCAAGTTTTTGAGGAGTTCATTTCCTGGGAGTTCGGCGTGGGGATTATTGCCCTTCTGGTTTGGAATGGTAAAACATCGTCCATAACTGATACTGCAAGGCACATTGACGGGTATTGATGACGCAAGGGGCGGAACGTTATTTGCACCGTCATTGCTGTCAAGTTGCGCTGTTGCTTGATTTTGTTGCTTCAATTGAAGCGAATTTACCATGTTCAAAGTCATTCTATTTTTATTGTATGCAACGTTCTCGTTTGTTACATGCCCATGCTGCTGATATATTGGAAAAGAGGAAGTTTGGGATTTGCCAGTGATGTTAGTCATCGTCATCAATGCCATAATGTCGCGCTGTGGCAATACGCCGATTTTCTCAAGATCGAGGCTCGTTGGGCCGGATGAACAATATCTGAAGGAATCGCTTACCGAAAATAATGTACCCCCAGAGAGAGTTATTGATCCTGAAGAATTTTGTTTCTTGAGCGTCCTCTCATCGAGACCATCGTGGCAAGCCTTTTTGGAATGAGATGCAATTGTGGCGCTGGAAAGAAACACCTTTGGACGCTTTGCCATTTGTTCTTCGCACTGTTCAAGTTTCCTTTTCGCCGCTGATTTTCTAGACCCCGTGAAGGATTGAACACACTTTTTTCCGTCTGTTTCCGTCCCTGGTTTGATTTGGAATATCGAGACTGGAACTCGATTTTTTGGACCTTTTTCACTAATGAACTTATCGAGCATCCTCATAATTGTGGCAGACTCGTCATTCTTGGGCATAATGTCCATTGGCAATGGGCGCTTCATGCTGATTTTGGCTAAGTCTGCTTCTGTGATAGCTTCATTGGAAATTGTCGAATTTTTACTGCCCTTACTCAGGGAGTTAACACAAGATTTCTTGTCTTGTGCATGAATTCTCTTCATCAAATGAGGCTTGCCTCTTAGAAAGCAATCATGGAAGTAAGACGTGGCGCACGTTCTTTTGCTATCAGGCCTTGTGTCAATCGAAAAGGAAATGCGGCGAAAGCCCAGTTTGGTAACCCTTTTGGTAAATGAAATGATGCTGGTTCCAGATCCAAAATATTTGGGAATCACGCTGACTTCAAATTCGATAGGGTCGATCAGCGTCCAAGAACGGCCATGAGGAAGCCAAGTGATGATGTGGGATAACTCTTGATGGGATAAAACTGAGTAAAGCTTGACAAGGAAGCTTGGACAGCGGTTTGGAGCGGTGAGTGGAATGTTTGGCGTTGTATCGATTTCTCGAGAGTAGTCCACTAACGAAATCAAATGATTGATAAGTTAGTTAAAAGATAAAATACCCGTGATCTGACATGTGACGCTTTCTGTGTTTGGTGAGAATTTGAGGTATTTACCATAATCCCCGAAAGCTTGATTCTTCAAAGTACAATCCACTGCGTCCTCTGATGACGTAACAACATCAAACTTAGCAAGCTCATCATCTTTGCCTTCTTTGAGTTTCCCGCTACATCGGCTTTTTGAATTATCTAATTGAGGACATGAGGAGGAATGTGGTAAAACTTGCTCATTTTTGATCAACTGAAGTTTTGTAACTTGATTATTTTTAGGCGTTCCAGATGATATCTCGGCCATGACACCCAACGAAGCTTTCTTCACATCGAACTTTCCACCTTGGTTTCGCTGTAGCAAATGTTTCAACGTATCAACTCTACTAGTTTCAGCTGGCGGGTTGGACCCACTACTTTTCCAAGCGTCAAATGGTAAGCTGAATTCGGATGTGTCTCTCTCATTCCCGTCAAATGCTGCTTTAGATTCATGCAGATCCATTTGATTTCCGCAAAGACCATTGGAGGTGCTGCAGCTATCAAGGTGATTCGCGTTTGCTGGTGCTGCAAAATCAACCGCTGCTAAAAGTATGTCGAGGAATCCGCCTTTTCTGTCACCATTATCAGTTATCATCGTCATGGCTGACAAAAATTTGTTATTGGTTGATGATTTAATAATTCCTGAATCAGTACATAGACAAAAATTAAAATTTGTGAGTTTAAGTTGCGTGGATAACCACTCGAAAAAGTACAATAACACACTGATAGTGCCCCAAAACGAAAGGCAAATGAAGAATGAAGATGTCTTGTCTGAATTTGACAAAGGAAGAATTGAAATATTTGCAGATAGTCAATGGAGCAATAATACACAAAACCGTTGTGGCTTCATCACCAAAACGGGATGCTTGCTCTTCCGGTACGTACCATATTCTAATTATTGATACAAAAGTAGCAATCTGTGTATCGAACATGACACGCACTTTCACTTAAGATAGTGTTTGGCAATGAAGTAACTAACTGCCGAAACCTATCGGCCTGCTCTCTCTAGAGGACAAAAGAATGAAAGTCGATTAAAATTATTTGGGAGAGCACCTGTACATTTTATCGTGCTCCACCCTGCAGCCAGATGAAACGACATTCGCGACCGTTTGATGAGGCAAGAAGAAGAGAAGTAGAGCGAATAGAGAGAAAGAATAATGTCGTCTTCTCGCACAGATTCATGTTGTCTTAGAAAATTAATTCACGTCCTTTGTATTGTATTTGTCGCAACAAAGTATGTTCAACATATCTACCATGTATCGTTATCAGAGAATTGCTTTAGATCATGTCGTGAGGTACGATTGATACGATACAGTTTTACATACTATCATAGTAGTCAGCACAAGCAATCACGTCATGCATGAAGAAAAGAGACGAGAGTGTCTGAACGACGATATGTTTTATTTTATTGTGATTCAGAGTGACGACTTCTGCTACCTGCGTGGTGAAAGTAGGTGTTCCATTCTACCGTTTTACTTCTCTGAGGGAAATGGAAACCGGCACCCAGACGACCAGTAAACATGAAATAGTGACTCAGAAAACCATTACTCTCGAGAACACAACATTTCATACCGAGAAAACAAAAAATAATACTTGTCTAAAATGGATGTTAATGGTGTAGAGAACGTCCTCGCATTAACAGACAAAAAATGTACTGGGATAATCGTAAAACAATTTTTCTTGTATTGTCGTTATAAAAATGAAGTTCGCATAATTGGGAAATATATCGTAATTTTTAGATTGGATATCTACCACTATTTTTAAGACTGTCGTCTTCGTGATCGGATTTTCCTCAATATCAAATTTCATGTGAAGGACTGATTTTTGAGATGTTCACCTTATTACTCGGGCCTTTCATTCTGAAATAACACCAACAGTCTTGAAATGAGGGCAAAGAATTCAGATGTGATTTGATTGTGATAACTTTTCAATTTCAATAATGATCTTTTGCCAGGTTTCTTTATTTTGTTGCCATAATCTCAGTTATCATTGGAATGACTGAAAATAACAATGATCAAAACAATCATTTCTCGGAACATCCTCCACCAGAATTCACAATAAAATCACAAGGTAAGTCACAGACTTTTTCTGGCTAAACAGATGGCCATCCACAAATAATGTTTGAAATGTTAAAATCTTGTTCCACAGTGTCACAGCCTAGTGACAACAGTGACTACAACAATGATGACATCCTTAGTTGTACATGTCGCATTTCGCAACACCAGGTAACTGGCCGGCACGACACGCAACACGCAACACGCAAAAAGTTGTTGACATGTCCTAAAATTTTTTGGCAACAGGCCAAAAATGCTGTTGCTTTTCATAGGTGAGTTGTGACAAAACAAAATTTTGCAAGAGATTTGTGAAATGTTGTTTACCTGTTAAAACTACTAGTAAAATAAATTAAAAATATTTACATAATAATATACATTCAATGAGATCAGTAAAAAAACATAAAAAGTATCAACTTTTTATTTTCCAAAGGAATGGAAGCAAACTTCCAAAAGATTCTTCAGAAGTTTGATTATATTT
>JALLPE010005282.1:0-16005 GCA_036940025.1 Conticribra weissflogii
GCGTGATGTGCGACGGTGTCGTTGTGGATGCCACACGAAACGTCGAGTAAACACCCGATATTTAGCGCTCATTGCCTGACAAAGCAGCTCTAACGAATGAGAATATGTTGTGAACAAGTACTGCAGATTCCATTGATCTGTAGTTTTAATCGATAGGTCAACAAAAAGTATGAATTAATGTAAATATGACACAATACAAATTAATCCTCGGCCGTAAGACAAGCTGTGGTGGTTTTGAAATCGTCCACAAATGTATTATCCAAACAAAGCTTCCTTTCCTAACAAAATACAGCCGTTCGTTAACCATGGGTTCAATTTCCCATGATTATAGTTGAATACTGATTTTCTAAACCTGAAGTCTTTATCCACTGTAATGTTGTCATACTCATTTCGTTACTTGCTATTTTTTTCCATGTTTGCATTTTCAGGTTACATGCTCAATGTCAATAAAATGGAGGTACGAAAATGTAACATGGTCGCTTTATGATTTAACTAACTATTTCATCATGGTGGTGGAATCTGAAATCCATTTTTTATGATGTGTAGTGATGGCTTAACAAGCTTTCTAGCCTTCAAACCTTTCAAAGCAGCGGCGTTAATGAATCTAAATGGCAATCAAGCATATGTTTTGTCAATGATAAAAGGCTACAATACCGTGATTACAATATTTTAGTGGCATCACAGTGGTGACATCATAGGCAGTTCAATGGCTCTATTTTAGTGGCATCACAGTGGTTACTATCGTAGGCAGTTCGATGGCTCTACTTTCAAATCCATTCTGTTTTGAATTTGAAAACCTTTTTAGATAATTAATTCTTCCTCGCAATTCAATCTTTTTGACTTAATGAAACAACTAATTGAACTTAATCCAATTCAAAACCAATATTGAATTGTGTCCCACCATGCATTGCAAGAAATGCAGGACAGTTACACATTATGTAGCATGGAATCACTTGATGAATGCTCACTGTGAGGGAAGAAATGGTCTTTATTTGATACAAAGACATTAGTCTTTCATTATTTGACCTGATCATTCCTCTTTGTTTCTAGAATCACTGCATATATGCCATCAGTGGAAGCAATAATTATTATCAGAGATCACTTCTGTTATGGTAAGTTCTAATAAGATAACAATCTCTCTTCCAAAATCTTGGATTGTTTTCTTTTTTAATTGTATCAATGCAATCATGTTGCAATCTAGCAGTTACAAAAAATATTTTCTCCAATTTAGTTTTCCACAGTCATAGTAATAATTTTTCTCTGTTCCTTTCGTGTCAAAACCATTGTTGGAAAACCCCATTACATATCATCAAAATGGCAGAAACTTGTCACTCATTCTTCCTTTGGCAACAAGTAACATTTTCTCCTGAAGACCTCCACCCAACCAAGTCCTTCCCACAGTTGTAGATTTCAATTTAGCTGCATGCTTGTTATCAACTAATACTCCTCTGTCCCCCAATTTGAATATGATCAAATTTACTAGTTGGCTGAGGTGGAGGCTTACTGTGAAAGTATAGGGGAAATGTTCTGGAGGAGAGTGTGGATAAATTAAGAAGTGAGTACCTGTGCTTGGTTCTTGTTGGGTTGGGGAAATTTGTTGTGGCCTTTTGTTCGCTTAGGATTGCACTTGCATTTACAAAAAATTGTTTTACAACTGTGGGAGCTGATATACTGTTGGTGGATGACCATATGGGTTGCTTGGTAGACTTGTTTGCAGAGTTGCAGAAAGAAGTAGAACATTGTGGTGAGGAAGAGATGGGATTCAGTGACATTGAAAGTAGGCCCAACCATTGCCGTCAGGAGAGCAGTGGTCATGGCTAGCCATACAGGTACTATCCTTCATTCATTGGCTTCATCTACTTGTTCATTGAGACTTGAGACTTACAAGGAGGGCTTGACATGATTGGTGGAGTCATGGTCGCTATCTGGGTCATTGTTTGAATCACTGTCATTAATGGTTGCCTTGGCTATGACCTTGTGCTTGCCCTCTGCCTGTTCCTTGTCTAATTTGCAGCCTTGTGGCTTATGGATATTGAATGTCATGTAGTGCTCATACCAATCCCATGTCTTGTTGTCAGTTGTCAACCTTCCTGATTTTTGGCCTACCATCCTGTGAAGAAATTTTTTATGACTTAGCCTTCTTCTGTCCTTTTATTCTTTCCTTGTCCTTTTTCATCTTTCATTTGATCTTGGTGGAAACACCATTGAGTTTGTGTGTGAGTTGGAGGGCAGAATCCTTCATATCCTTGAGCTGGGCCATCAGTGCAATGAGTTCCCCCTGCTCTTGGGATTTGGTAACCCCCTTACTGATGGACACATATGAGTCATATTTTGCCTTAGTGTGCTGAATGAGATTCTCAAACTTTATGCATTGCATCTTACCAACTTTGATCATCTCATTATGCGTTTTCTTCATAGATTTGTGGAACTCAGTGCTGGGAATAGTCAGATAGGTGTTCAAGAGGATGGAGTGGACGTTGTCAACAGCTTGTCAGCAGATCCAGAGCTGGGTGTAATTTTGGTCAAAGTAAGTGTGAATCTTATCAATGTTGTCATTTTCACAAACTGCATAATTTGTGAGCTCATGCAAATTTTCCCTCAATTCCAAAGCATCTGACTTGAAATTGAGAGTGGCTGGATGCATGATGGTCTTGTAGAGAAGAGGGACAGTCATTGTCTTGGTTCCATTGTTGTTGATTTCATAGTCCTTGAAGTAGGACAGGACCTTGGCCTTGGCTGGTTTGGTGAGTAAGTTTCTGGTTGTGCTGATGCAACATCACATTTGTGTGTTGCTCTGTAATGTGCTTTGCATAGCTGCGCTTGCGTTCTGCCTTCCTTGACAAAATCCTTGCAGGTAGTCTTGAGAGTTTGGTGGTTGATGCAACTGTACTTGGAGATGAGGTCAATGGCAATACTATCTTAGATTTTGTAATTGTGGTGTTCTGGGTGCCTTTGTTCCAGCCCATCAAGCTAACATTGTTTGTTAGCTCCTTCTCAAATACAACAAATTGTTCCACTTGCAGGTTAAAGGGGTAGACAGGTATTGGCTCAATACCATGATAAAGTTGATGAAGTTGTTGCCAGCTGCAGAACCTGGAGTAAAAGCAAAGCCTGATGTTTGTCTCTGTTGTGCCACTGTAGCTGTGTTGGCTACTCCTGTTGCAGCAATGTTGTTTCTGCTGTTGCCAAGTTTGAATGGGGTGGGTTACCCAAGTTGGGCAGCAAGTTGCTTGTTAGTTGGTGAGTTTCCTGTCATAGTTTGATTTCTTCATCATTGGACATGAGTGTGACAGGGGCTGAAAGATGATTTCTTAGCAGTGTGGATTAAACTCAACAATAAACAAATTATTGGCTGAGCTTTCAGGCCAAAACATGACTATTTGTTCAGTTTATTGTACTGTAGGTGATCAGATCTACAAATGTTGATGAAGCTGCAGAGGGTGCAGAGGAAGATGTGATATTCCAATGGATACATTGGGAGATCTCAAAGCAAGTAACTGTTGAAAGAAGGTGTCCCCTAACTTGTTGCAGTGGGCCTGTTAATCAATTAAGGAGATGTGATAAAAGTAGTTGTAATTGAATTGAGAGATTGAAATAATGATTAATTCACTATTTTGATTTTCTAGAATGGTGAGTTGCAGACCTAATGAGATATCTGTAGAAATGATTATATTTCCATAAATGGGGCTGACTCATCTAGTCTGTCTGTATTATCCATTCTGTATGTATCAGTACGATTCCAATGCAAGTACATTATGGGATGGATTGGCCTCTGAAATGCCACATTGGGCTCCACTCTGGGCACATTAGGAATGTTGAATGCAAGTTGATGCCCTGGAAGCATGGCTGCTGTGGAGGCTGGCTATAGGGGGAGATTTTTAGAAGATGCCATGTTGGATCCAAAAGCAAAATAGTAGTAGGACTGGCCACTTTTTATTTTGGTGCTAAAATAAAAAATCTGGATTTCTTATTCCATGATGGGTTGAATTCTTTTGGTTTCTCTGGAGTGGTAATATTTGTTTTATTATGAATTATTTCCAATAGACTTATAAATTATTAAATAATTCAATTGTTACCATTATATTAGTCTCATCTGTTGTAGGAATGTTGCTGCTGTCATATTTTGGCTTTCATGATATCATCTTTTGCCGCTGCAGAGGGTTCTTGATGGGATTGTTAATATCAGGTCACAAATGTCATGCCAAACATCAGGACAAAATATTTTTGCCCTTTTTCTTGTATTGAATACAGTAAATATCAGATATTTCTGTGACGCCTACTCCTTTCCACTTAGCTTCCTTTTTCAGTCTCAAACAATCTATATTATTGAAGTGATGCAGCACAAAAGTCTGGCATCCTCCTCTTGTCTGGTATTGAAATACTAGGTTGGAGTGAACCAAACAACCATGGCGTCCTCCACTTAACCACTATGATGTCATTGATTATGTTCTGTTTAAAACAAGGGAAATTTTCCTACTTTCAAAGACAAAGAGTACAACTTGACCAACAATGACAACAACAGTTGTACAATTGAAACTGTAGATGATAACATAAGTATTAGCAAAATTGATGACATCCCAACTCACTCCATTGGCATTTTTGAGAGAATTACCAACAACAATGATGATTCATCACCCTTAGAAGATACCTTGAATGAAATAGAACAATTATATGTAACCATATCCCACAAGGTACAATTCAAAGACCATGCAACACTTAAGAATGCTCTAAATATGCTTGCACACCAAAAGGGGTTTAGCATTAGCCCAGAATCTTCTCAAAGACATGGGGAATTCCAACCTCAAAAAACAAACACAACAGCCCTGTCAACCAAAAATGTTGCAAGAAAAAACACAAGCCAACCATGAATTCCCTCTTATGTACAAATAAATTTAGAGTTCATTTTGCATATACTATTAGACAATTCCAAAACAAGATTGTTCCAACAAAACTTCACAAATAAAAAAGACAGGGATGCACCAAATATCAAGTACATTGAAATAATTGACTCTTCCTTGTACCTCCAATCTAATGGTTGCTTGTCATTATATGATCGATATTATTTTCAGGCCAGAACTAGTGGTACTTTTTATCAAGGAAAGCAAAATGATGTATGATTTACTCACCATGATGGAACTCTTGAAAGAATCTTGGACATTAACACTTTTTGTGGATTTCTCAAGCTGATTGATCCCAGTGGCAGTTTTGTAGATACCAATCAGTTACAGAATTTTAGGATGTGGGCAAGGAGGGAGATGGTTCATTGCAATGAACGTAGGAAGAAACCATTTCTCATAGAAGATGACTTAAAGGTCATATTTAAGATTGTTGTTGCCAGACCTGATTCCACTCTTACATTTGAACAGACTGATGACATCTATAGATCATTTCTCAAGGATATCCTTCAGATCTCTCAAAACACATGGAAAGTGGAACAGTATCTTCAAATGATCCATTCTTGCAATGATAATTGTGACTATAAGATTGCATGGGATGTTGACTCAGGATGTACAGCAATGAATGTGTGGCAGACTGGAACAATGAGAGATGACTTTGAAATGTATGGATGCACTTTGCATTTGGATTTCATGAAAAGACAAATCAAGTCCTACTCTTGACCGTATATCTCTATCATGTGAATAGATGCCAATGGATGTCCTTGTGTTATTATTGAAGGTATTGTATGCACAGAACCAAAGGATTCTCACATCTTTGCCATCAAGGTACTACTCAAAATTACACTAGATAGACTGTACACTGACATATTGGCCATTTTTACCAGTGGAATGTTTTCACCATCAGTACTTCAAAAGAAAGAGATGTATCTACCAAATGCTTGTTTCATTTTGGGACAGGTGTCACCTAGTAAATGATATTAGGCCCAAATGGTTTGGAGGAAACTGGAACTCCAACTTGTTGTCAATGTTACAAACACTGGTAAACTCTCCATCAAATGACTACTTCAATCATGCTCTTGTGGACATAATCAAATCCGTTTACAAAGACATGAACATTTTTCTGAACATTGTGCATGAATTTGTCAATGACAAGATGCATTTTGTGAAATATGCATTAGATTCAGCAGAGGGGACATGTGGGAAGATCAGTAACAACCCAGCAGAGCAAAATCACTCAAACATTATTGCACATTTTGGTAGTGGCCAATATGATAACCTAGCTGAGGATGCTAAGAGATTCATTGTCTGTCATCACAACCAAGAGATTGCAAGGAATCAAGAGAAGAATATTTACTCTTAGGATTAGTTCCTAACCCTGTTTAGTAGCTAAAATTGTCAGAATTTAAACCATTGTGAATGATTTTCATCTAAAGTTGGGATTTAAAAAATATTCATTCAAGTTTTGGACTAATCAATATGGTCCTTGTTGAAACTATATTGTCACTGTTTGTGAAATCACCGAAAATCAGAATTTTGTAAATCATCTGCATCCTCAGTCTCCACAACATGTACAGGCTAGAGAAAAATACAACTATACCACCCTGTAATACATCTGATGGATCCTCATCATTTCTTGTGCAGGAAAACAGTCAATATTGTCATATGTAACTCAAACAGTTCTAGTAATGTGTACAATACTCATTGTGCCAACAATTACATTTTTCTTTAATGGTAAAGTGCATCAATGCAGATGACAATGTATCTTCTACAGCATCATTTGAAGATACCTCCCATGAAATAGATTTAAAAATATAGTACAATAATCCAGTACTAGAAATTCATCCTATTCCAAAGGGAAAATATCCAACCATGACACTAACTAATGTCTCAGCAATTTTGTAAGTTTAGTTGTTGTTCAAGGTGTAGGGAGCAAGGTGCATGGTGAAAATATTTAATAGCATGTTGCACTTTCAAGTGAAAGAGAAATGTTTTCTGGTAGTGTGGATGACATCTTGCAATCATTTCAAAGCACATTTTTTGCTTTGCAGACCAATGAGGTAACATTTCCTTTTAAATTCATCAAATGAAGAAAAGTGAAAAGTAATCCACCAGAACCATTCAACCCATTTCCTGCTGATGGTTTAAGATTGAGAGAAACCATCTGCTATAATTGCAAGAATAGACTGAAAGGAAAAATTCAAGATTAAGACTTGTGGATTTTGTGGTGGTAAACAATATACTATTGCTGACTGTAAGGAAACAAAACTGCACTGTATCCCCATCAAGAAAGTTTATGTTGGATCTTTGATTTCAACAATTCAATATTATCTGTCACATTGTAAATCAAACATTTGATTCCTTGGTAAAACTCTGGTATTGAACAAATACCTCTCAACCTAGGTGTTTCTTGACATACAAAGCATAATTCAATCAAATCTTTCTTTTCTTATTTTTGAAAACATGTGATCTAACACCTGTATAATCTGTTCTGCTTCTTGGTAATGACAGAAAAATCTACCCCCTACCTACCTGATTTTTACAACAAAAGTATAGATCAACTGAACAGCAGTGACATGTGGTTCATCAACTGCTTCATTTTAGTTGTGTGGTAGGGTGATGTGGCAAATACAGGATGAAACCCTCTCAACTTTTCACCTTTTGGTAAATCAAGACCATCTGGTAACAAAGCAAAAAGCCTCATTCTGTTGTTGTTGTGCCTTGTAAAGTCTGCCAAAAAGGGACAATCTTCCTTGCATGTGCATTCTTTTACACTGATGAGAATATTGAATGAAGAACAAAGCAGCTGTTTGGGTGTATTCTGGGAGACAAAGAACTTGATCCAGTGTTGGAAATTTGTAAGCCACAACTTTCCACTTTCCATTCATTTTCAATTGCTACTGGTAATGTTGAATTCTTAGCACAGAAATCAAATTTTGGTGATGATTGGTTGAAAGGTACAGGAAGGATGACTAACCCAGCCTTGCTTGCTGAAAATAGAGTCACATTACCATCTTTAGAGGAATTGAAGAGTCTGTTGAGAGAATGTTGCCAGCCATTTGTACTGCTCCAAATATGATATGGTCACAATAGCTCAAAAGCTGAAGTATTGAAATGATAAAATATACAAAATTAGTAATCATTTTCAGATTAGAAGCTACATTGACTCACTGAGAAATAGTGATAAGGTATCACAAGGATAGGAGCATTGGAATTGTATCATGATGCATCAACTATTACTGTCATAACATGCAACTGAAATGACTTCAATAATAAGAGAAATGATTCATCAATATATTGAAAACCATGACCACCCTCATTTTTCAGCTAGTGATCCTGGTAACAAAAAGCACTTTTATAATTTCAAATATTAATGCAATTATTATATAAATTTGAACACCTCAAAACACTATTATCACCAACAACTATGGTGTGTAATGGATTATCATGAATTTTCATAAATAGTAAGAGAAAAACATATTTGGATATTATCTGTTCATTATTACAATATTATAAACAGAGATGTTTGTGTGTTTTCGGGGGAAAACCTTGTTGGTTGTTGAGTATTTTGATTTAAGACCCACACAGATAATATCTCAGACTGTCAAAAAATTCATGTTTGAAAAATCAACCAGACAGAAAAAATAAAATTCTTTCCATCCAAATTTGTTGTATCCCTGTTACAATTGGTGTTGTTGATTGTGATTGTTGATTATGTTTTTTTACCAGGAATATGCTGGTTGTGATATTTCTCATCAAGTTCTTGTTTGACACTATTGATAATGTAGGGCATATTTCACCATTGATCATGATCAATCCCATGCACCGTGTCCCCTCTAATGCCCTCTTGATTGTGTCATTCCACAAAAACACCCTGTCAATTAGTAACTATGGTGAATGATTAGGTGTCATGATGGTTATTGTTGCCTTGGGGGTTCCTGTGACAACATCAGCACCATCATAGACAGGAGGACAAAGCAACAGTTCCAAAAATATTGTGTTGGCTGAAGTAAATAATGGAGCTTTTGTTGTAGGTGAGTCCCTAGCATCATGGAACTTTTGCATTCCATCCCCATTGTTGTTGGTTACAATATGATCATGGGGGGCTGGGGCAATGTTGGGAAGGGAGGAGTTTGATAGTAACTCATGGTTGGCATTTTAAAATCAGTTAAGATTTTTTGGCATGTTGTATCACAAATCTGGGCATTGTTACCAGGTTGACATGCTTCAAACCTCAAAATGAAACTACACCACATGTGTTTTGAGGTAAATGATTCAAACAATGCAACAGATTTTGGCAAAAATCATGTCTTTTTGGTGCAATAAGTAGTCTAGGTCTGTGTTAACCCACTATAGTGTGTTTGATGGACTAGAAAACAAAACAATTTCATGATGAAAACAAGCAAAAGGCATTGAACACAAATCAATAAAATCTAAAAATGGCTTTTTTACAAGACAGGATCACAAAGAATGGTTGTGATGAAAGCTGAATAGAAGATATTTTCAATCATAGCTTCAAAACTCTGGGATGGAAGATTACAGGGGGGGGCAGTATATTATTTGTAGTGGCCTTGTTTTCCTTTTGCTAATCACATTGGCAAATCAAGGCCTCAGAAATTGTAAAGCATAATCTTATGTTGCTTCCTTAAGTGATCAAAATTCAGTACCTTGGCTGCCATGGTGAACAACAGTGATGAAGATTTTTGATAGTGAGAGAATGTTGGAAAAGATATCACAGATGCTAACTATTGGGACTTGAATGGTACTCTAGGTACCATGTTAACATTTTCATCTTTGTTGCTTATCTGAGGGGAAAACAATCTTTTGTCCAGTTGCTGACTGACCAACAGCAATATCATTTGGTGTGGACAAAGTTGAACAATCTATTGTCCAGATGCTCTGACCAACTACTGACAGATGGCAATCAAATATCATATGAATTAGTTCACTTTACAAATGTAATTTTTAGTATCTTCTCTTCAAAATATCCCTCCGATGTTGCCAAGAGTCATGTGTACCAGAAAGCACCCACTATTTTTTCCAGAGCAGAAGAAATCATGTTTTGCTACCACTCATATTTATTTTTCTATATTTGTGATATCATTGGAAATTAATATTACTAATGAGCTTCTGGACAATGCATAGCACATGATATCACCTTTCTGTTGCTGACTGTATGCCATGATGAATAAATGATCTATCAAACAAGTGGGTAAAAGTATTCTGTCTGTGGATGTTGTTGTGGTGAGAGCAAGTGCACAGATTGTATGAATTCAGCTTGTAAAAGCCTATGGGAGGCCAGTAATATTTTTTAATTAATGCGTGTGGAATAAAATTTTCTCATACAATCAATCTGGTACAAAAATTACATAATACGTATTTGGCCAGTGCTGTTGGTCCACCCAAAAAATGTAGGGGATACTGTTGGATTTTTAAGCAAGCTAACCAACAGCATTGGATAAGTTGAACATATCTTCTCTACAACAATTTCACACCATAAAATTTGCATGTACAACAATATTTTTCCTGGGTGGGTAATGTATTTGGTTGGGTTTATGGTCAAATAGATTGGAGCAGTTTAAGATCAAAACAACATTCATACACCCATTTTCTATGCAAGCAAGGGCGCACAATTGTTAATCCAGAATATTTCTGGACTTGTACATATCTGGAATAGATTTTATTGTAAGAATTTTTTCTAAGCACATTCTAGATCAGGAGTTGTACAACTAATTTTTATCAAAATTGTTGTACAAAATGAAGAAAAAGGCATATATTGTTACTAACTTGACCTAAGGAAAATATTAAAATATAGTCTTCTTCTTCAGAATCTCATCTTTTTGTGGAAAGAAAGTTTGCGGGGTCTCCAGAGAGTGGATGCTCTGCAAAAATGCAACACAAATGCCACTATTTTTTCATGCTCTGATGTGAATTTTGTGTGAACCGCATTGTTTTAGCCAGTCATGGATAAGAATGTCTTTTGAGCAGCAATGAACCACCTCCAGGTACTATGGAATGGGCAGAGTGGATGGTGCATGATGACACTGTGCCTTGGAGTCATGGTTGGCAGTTCATTTTGGTGCTTTCCTCAGTGCTCTTTTTCAATATTTTTTGCAATGATTTTTGATTGATGCAAATGCTGTGTTTGCATTGTGATTCTAAGTCTTCAAACAATTAACATGTTATTCCAGTCATTTTTTCTTCAGAACTAAGTCCTTTGTGATTCTATGTCTTTGTACAACTACTGGTCTAGCCCAACTTTTTGGAGATATTACATAGCACCATCCATTGCTCTGCCAATATTCAAAATGATCACAAACCCAGTTACATACACACCTGGCATGACATCACAAACAATGTTGCCCAACAAAAAATAAAGTTGTGGCAACAACTTTCAAGTAATTTTTGATTCCTATCAAACTGTGCAACTACTTGTCTAGAACTAGTATCTAATCCTTCAGGTTTCTAAATTGTTCAATATATATGGTTCATGTTACTTGAGACAGAATTCTGTCAAATTGACAGAACTATGTCTTGCATATTGTTCCAAAGACATTGAAATTCAGTAATCAAATTATCTCTTACTAAGCAATTACATTTTGTACATTGGACTTGCTAACAAATACCCCTCTTATTGAGGCTGACTAAATTCTGAAGCAACTTAACTGTAAATTGAAATTGGCACTGTGAGGGTAGGTAGGAAAAAAAATTGTTTTCACTTCTTTGAATCTCATCTTTGATCCATCTTACTATTTTGTACCTTGTTTACACACTACACAGTATTCTTTCAGACCCTAATACAAAAATCACCACCATGGCAAGGACAAAGCTCTCTCTTGGCAAAGGAGCTAAATGCTCTGTGTTGCTTGAATCTTCTCCCAAAGTCAGTTTGGTTATCCACAGCAAGGAACTGAGCAATTGACCTCATTGCATTCAAGATGATACAATTTTTTGACAGGGGCTTAAATACAGGGCTTTCTTCTTCTGTGCTTTGTGGATGGAGGAAGAACTTTTTGCATCAAAGCATTTTGTTATTGTTTTGGAGGAGGGTTATCCTGCAGGGTATTTTGAAGGTGAAGATACAAGGCGCAATGGCAATGAAGAGTTGGAAAATTCTAATAGCAACACCAATGTGAATGCTGAAGCAGGAGGAGAAATATTTGATGATTCAATTTTTCATCCAACTTGGAGCCAGACCAAAGATATTGCTCTTGCAAGGAATCAGGGGTTGAATGCAGATAACAATAATTGAGTTTATCTTCCAAAAAAAGCAATTCACCAACCCTCAATCCTGGTCGAATTTGGGGCTGGGGTGGAATTGATCAGCATGAGATTTTATTACCAACAAAAAAGATGCAACCTTTCAAGATGATTGGCCACTTCTTGAAACATCACAATAGGAGATTTTCATGAAAATCTTTCTTAAAAACTGGCTTTTGATTGTTGTATGAAGGAAAATTCAGATGCAATTGTTGACACAGGAGGAGAAGCTCTGTATTGTGGTGAATTTTTGCAATACATTGGGATATGGTCATTGCTTGTGACATCTGTTGGGTGGAATTGTGTTGATCATTGGAGCACAAGTCCTCATTCCCAACAAGAACATCTTTGTCCATACACCTTTTTGCCTTTAATGAGAAGAAAGCACTTAGAGGAAATTACCTGGAAGCTGCAATTTACCTCCTCCGATTGTCCAGAGTTTTGTGACATATTCTGGGAAGTGCATGAAATGATTGATGCCTGGAATAAAAATATTGAACTCTACTTTATTCTAAGTTGGGTTCTGTGCTTGGATGAATCTATGTCCATTTGGTTCCAGCACTCGACTTGCCTTGGTTGGGTCTTTTGTCCATGTAAACCTCACCCTTTTGGCAATGAATACCAAACAGAATGCTCTGGTTTGACTGGGATACTTTTTTCTTTGAAAATAATGGAAGGGAATGATTGTCCAAAGGAATTGGCTGCTCCTAGATTTGACAAATTGGGTAAGACTGTTGGCTTAATTTTGTGAATGATTAAATCTGTATTCCACTCTGGCTGCTATTTTGTTTTAGATCTGGGCTTTTGTGTATTAAAGTCAATTATTAGGCTGAAGAAGTGAGGAGTTTTGCAGGAGCCCTGATTAAAAAGCGGCAATAGAGCCCAATCCTAGTCCCAGGTGATGCAGTCCTTAAGTACTTCAAAGACAAGCTGGTTGGTTCTGTAGATGCTGTCTCTATCATCTTGGAAGAAGTCAAGAATAACATCTGGTGTGTGAAACAGGCAGATTATGTGATGCAAATTATGGCAACAGGTGGTTCACTTCGTTCTGAGGGTGGGAGAGAGTTCAAACAAAGCTGGAAGGAAAACGGTCAAATTGAAGCAGCCTCCTTCACTTATACTATATTAAACCATACAAGTGGCACTTCAAGTATTGTCATGTTGATGACCACAATCATCTAAGTCATGCTCTTCCAAGCCTCAAAGATGCATGGAAAATCGATTGCTGGCCAGTTTGTGTGTGCACATTTCTTCTATCAGTGAAAGAAGTCAATGTTTATCTTGTCCTCGAGAATATTGTGCATAAGGATGACAACATCATGAAATACCTAGAATTCTGCTGCAAACTTGCATGGCTCTTCATTGACAATGAGCTAACAAGGGATGAAGCAGGAATGGAGAGATTGGCCAAAAAGTTGGAGAGCAGTCTCACAATCATACTCCAGCGTCCCATTTCACAAAATATTTTAACAGCCAAGTAGATCCTTGGTGCTGTTCAGATGTGCCAAACTTACAAGTGCAAAAGAGAAACCTGCCAAAACCATACCCACCGCACTTGCTCTTTGCAACAGAGCTGTTTGGCTTTGTCCTTCCTGTCACTTGAAACACTGTCTTGATTTTAATATCACAGCTTAACGGTGAAACATAATTATGTTTTTCAATTTGGTGATTTTTTATTTGAGGATAATTTTTTATCAAAAGTAATTCAGAAACATAGGCACAAAATTCTGCTTCTTGTAGCTGTTCAAAATATAAAAAGAATATTTAAGTTTAAAATGACCCATGGCAAAAGTGAAACAGAACTCTGTTGTTTGGTGGAGGAGGGGGGGTAGAAACCAATATATATAAAACATGATATATTAAACAACAGATCATTGGACCTGGAACCCATCACATGCATCCTTCACTAGAAATGACTTGTTGACATAAAATGTGTTATAAAATTTTAGATATTAATACATAATGAAAATAGTATTAATAAGATTCACCATAATGCTGAAATATTTTGTGTGTACCTAGTGAACCATTGACCATTGGAACTATGTAAGACAGTGAAATACAAATCCTGGGCTGGTCCTCTGTCTCTTTGGCTTGAGACAGACAAAAAATCACCTCTGGCACCAACATGGTCAAAATACCAATATGAATATTAATCATAATTATTTTTCTGCTGTTCCTTGGAATCTATAGCCCTGGAATTAAAATTCACTTGGTCTGATGTGTGTCATCATTTGTCAATTGATACTATAGTATTTTTTACATGATGATGGCTGACAAGAGCATAGAAGTAGCATCACCATGCTAACATGTGCTAGCTGGAATTTTTTGAGCACAATTTTTTTACTTTTTCTTGAAAAGTACTATTTCAGAACCCACCATCTATCCAGCAGAGATGGACAAAGTGCAAAAAATGACCAGCCCAAGATTTACATTTTACTGGATTAGTCCCCAAATTCAAAAATTCAAATGTGCAACTGTGCAACTGAACAAATGCACAAATGTACAAAGCAAAAAAGCGCAAATGTGCAAATCTTTCTTGTCTGTCTGATGTTAACAAACTTTGAAGAACTTTGTGGTGCATGGACTCATTCACAGTCATCTATAGTGCCTCCCCCATTTATTAAAATTTATTCATTTTCAAAGAATTTTATGCATTTATGTATTTATGTTCTTTACCAAAATTCCAATGGACAACAAACATACTCAATTCCTACTTGAACACATTTGTAGAATGCATGAAAAATATTTGTGCAAAATTGCATACAAGTTTCAGGAGCTTTAAAACCTCCAAAAAGTTATTCCCTGATATTTATGCGATTCAGCATAAACTTCTAGGGAACGAGAAAGCGGAGAAAATGCTGTCATCAGCAGCACGCGCTCACTTCGGGAAACGAGGAAAAGTGTCAATTTGTGACCTTATTCTTTGTACATATGCTTTTCAAACAAAATTTTACATTCATTTTTTGCTAGTCCAATCTTGGAAAATGATTGGCATTTTAAGAATCTATTGGTGTCGTATGGGTACAATACAATAACTACATATACAAAAAATATAAAACGAAGTGATATCGTGCAAAGTTCTCTATGAGTTCTTTGAACTACAAAGATTTTAACGGTACTACGATAAGATCCCTCGGAGTCTTGGAAGAATTGCCAAAGGACAATGACAAGAAGATACGGGTCTGTAAGCAGAATTAAAAGACATAACCATGAATACAATTTTTTAACGTCTACTCCTGCCGATTTTTCACCCAAATACTCCTAGCAATCTTGAACTTATATATTGCCAACTTAGTCGTAATAATATTTTCTGCGGAGCAAAGTTACAACCTAGTTTTTATCTGATTCTGGAGGAGAAGATTTCGTTGCAGACTACCTAATGTATGAGTTGTATGCGATATAGAGGGATATTGAATATCTTATTACACAACATCATATGCTGTATTTTTTTACGAAATTCTCGTGGGGCAGGTTCTAATCAAATTAAGCGGTACTTCCATACAGAAAGGGAAAAGGACATTCAGAAGTCACAATTCGCAAGACCACTCCCACCGGTTGAAAGCCGATTTTTCTTCTTCGTTCTTGAAGAATCAGCATTCATGGATCCGTGCATGCTTCATGTGACATAAAAAACACTACTAGAGTTGACTCAACTAATCTCCGCACACTCTACAGATTTCCACCGGCATCGATCTATCATCACATAATTTCAATTCGAGAATATTCTGACATCGACTGACCTCTTTGGAACCAAGTCAACCCCAACGCAATTAGAATCACAATTCATAGCATTCACAATCCAAGACATCGCCAGCATCAACCTCAAGCATGATCCTTCCTACCCAAAATC